>CAIGRN010117501.1:0-23176 GCA_903798345.1 Fraxinus anomala
CGTGTACCCTCTCGATTTCAGGATACTCAGTGAGATGGTATTCTCTTCAAGTCTAGAACATGTCGAATCTGGCCAAGTATTCTGATTGTTCCATCCATCAACTTCAATCTGACTCTCCCAATACCAGCTATCCGACAAGATTCGTTGTTTCCCATGACAACAGCACCTTGCGTCGCTGTTTTATATGATTTAAACAAATCTCTATTGAGACTCATATGAAATGCACCAACAGTATCCAAAATCCACTAAAACGGATCAGCTTGTCGCCTGAGCAGCAACTCAGCGATAGGCGGGCAACAGCTTCCCTATTCTAATTTTGCTCCTCTCGTTCGAGCGAGAGTTGAGTGTCCGTCCAGCGCTGTTAATCTGCCTTATTTTCTTCTTGGACCATATTTTGACATCTTCAGGCCCAATACTCCAAAACGCAAAATTCTAGACCCAATTTGGACCGAATTGGGTCACCAAACCCAACAAGACCCTTCACCATTCCTTGAAATTCGGCTTCAGCACTTGATAATGCTACTATCTTTTGCTTCTTGCTTCTCCATGTAACAAGGTTACCCCCAACAAAGATAAAGTATCAAGAAGTAGACTTTTTATCCGATATATTTCCTCCCCAATATGCATCTGTATATATATATATTAATTCTTATATTACTATTCTTGGAGAACATAAGCCCTTTTCTAAGAGATGGCTTTAAATAATGAAGGATAAGAATTACTGCATCCATATGTTCTTCCTTAGGGTAGTGCATAAATTGGCTCATTACACTTACAACGTAAGCAATATCCGAGATAAGTAAATTAGTTTGCCAACTAGTCTTTGGTACTTCTCTTTATCAACTGGGCGTAATCTCTATATTCTCCAAGTTTATGATTTTGAACAATTGAAGTATCAACTGGTTTACACTCCAACAATCCCATTTCAAACAGCAAGTCTAGTAAATATTTTCTTTAAGAAAGAAATATTCATTGTCTTGATCTAGACACTCAATTCCCATAAAATATTTAAGTCCTCCCACGTTATTCATCTCAAACTCGGTTGATAATTGCTCTTGAAGCCCATATATCATCACATGTAATAATCATGTCATCTACATAGGCTATTAGAGCTGTCACCTTACTTGATCGATGTTTCAGGAAGAGTGTGATCTGAGTTGCTTTGTTGGAAGCCATATTTCTCATAGCCAAGGTAAATAGACCAAACCATGCCCGATGTGATTGTTTCAATTCATATAAAGCTTGTTGCAGCTTACACACTATTTTCGCCTCTGAAGATATAATGTACCCTGGTGGAATGTCCATGTAAACCTCTTCTTCAAGGTCACCATGGAGGAAGGTATTCTTTAAATCAAATTGGTGTGATGGCCAACCTAAATTTACTGCAAGAGACAACAAAACTCTAACGGTGTTTAGTTTAGCCATTGATGAAAAAGTTTCTTCGTAATCTATATCGTATTTCTGTGTATATCCATCTAAATTGTATTTAACGAAGTAAACTCACTTGCATCTCACTGCCTTCTTTCCTTTGGGTAGTGAGACTAACTTTCAAGTGTTATTTTTCTGCAGAGCCTCCAATTTTTCCTTTATTGCTTGAGCCTATCTTGGATCTAATAAAGCATCTTCAACATTGTTAGGAATATGGCAAGAAGATAACTGATGTGAAAATGCCTTGAGAGGTTCAGATAATCGTTGAGTAGATACATAACTAGCAATAGAGTACTTGGAAATTTTTTTCTTCCACGTCTAGAAAGTACTAGTTTGCTGGCTTACCACGATTATGTCTGAAAGGTAAAACATTACTTGAAGAAATATCAAAAGTATTAGTATGTGAGGTGTGATAGGAGAGCTTACCTCGGGGATATTCTCAGAAACAGAGCTTTCGAGTACTAAGGAATGGGAAAATTCAATTACAAAAGATTATTTTAACTACATACTTTTTAATTCCAAGGTGTAGGTTCAGCCCTAGGAGATATATCGGCTCCTGAAGTCATATCAGCTCATGAAGAGCTCTCTATATTCTGCTCTATCTTTTCTTTTCCACTTTGTTGTGTTGAATTGTCTACAATTCTGGCCATTCGACATCTAACAAATTCTGTTCTTTATCTCCAAGCTCCTCCTAAAGAGATGAATTGGATGTTGGTCATGGGAAAAACTTGTCTGCCTCGAGAAAGGTAACATCTACAGTAATGTAGGTTTGTTTGGTAATGGGGTCAAAATACCAATACCCTTTTCTTATTTAAGGTATATCTAAAAAAAGACAACGAACTGCACACGAGTCCAAGTTAGTGTTTTGATTCTTATGAAGATTGTTAGGTTTTAATGTTGTAATTGGCAATTCTATAAACAAAAGGGTGTTAATTATAATTTGTATAAAAAGTCAAGGAGTAATTTACAAATAGATAAAGTTAAAGTTAGGTCTAGGGTTCGAAAATGGCAGAAGAAGGGAAATATGTCGCGGATTTTAGCTAGATTGTCGCAATAGATTGGTTCGAGCGTCAAAAATAGAACCTCTGTTGCTCGACTGATGGTGTCTTCACTCGAGCGATAACCTATCGCTGAGTCCTTGCTCGAGCGACAGTGTTGTCTGAAAAAAAATTATTTCGCAATTTAAAAGCTTTTTCTCGGCCCATTCATTTCCTAACCTAATTATATATACAAAAACACATCTGAACGTATTGTGTTAAGGTTGAACATTGAGAGGGCTTCATCTGTGAGAAAATTTATGTATTTTATCTTTCAACATTAATCCTTTGAGATTATTTTGGTGAGAAAAATATCGTCCATATAATCCAAATATCAAACATGTCTTTCCTCTACATCTGACAGAGTTTTGAAAATCGAGGGAAGTTGACTGGAGTTCCAGTTTGTGAAGAACAAGGTGTTCTTCGTGATCTACAGGAGATAGACAATTCCTCAAGGCTAAAAGTGCTATAGAGTAGCAGATTCCAAGAGAGCTTTGGCGATTGCAGCTAAGGATTGGTGTAAGGGAGCACAGTTTCTAGGAGAGCTGTAGGAATTACAGTCAGGAGATCAGATAGTACGTGTCGTCGTCTAGTCTGGTAGAATGTAAGTGTTTGAATCGTTTCTAGTGAATTGATTGACAAAGTGTTCGGAATTTTTCCCAGTTAGGTTTATCCATAATCAAATCATATGATGATTTACTACTTTATTTATTGTTTATATAATTTGCGGTATTCAAACATATGATTAATCTAACGTGATTTTTTAACCATCTAGAGATAACAATTAGTGACTTGTTGCTAATTTGTTATAATATTTTAATTTTGCATAATATACCTATTCACCCCCATCTAGATATTGTTAGGTTCGCACTATATAAATTTCAAAGATGAACAAAAACAACACAACAAAAAATACGACGAGGAATCATCAAGTGGGCAAGGGAACATGGGTAGAAAGGACTGGCAATGGAGTCTTAAAGTTCGAGAGTTTTGAAGGCATGCAATTCAAAAGACGTATTATTGTGGCAACAACATCATCCCATGGCGACTGGTACATGTGCCCCAATCAGTAAAGCCCCGTGCAATTTCTAATATATGTCGATTCTTCTTCTTAGCATTGCTATTCTGTTGTGGAGTTTGAGAATACGAGGTTTCATAAAGAAGGCCATGATTCTGGATGCAGGCTTTAAATTGTTGGTTGACATATTCACCGCCATTGTTAGTGTGTGGTACTTGAATCTTGGCTGAAAATTATGTTTTAACCATGACATGAAAGGATTGGAACACACCAAACACTTCATCATTTTTTTCAGCAAATAAAGTCATGTCATTCGAGTACAATCACCAACAAATATCACAAACGACTAATGATCAGTTGAAGTAGTTGTTGGGAAAGGTCCCCACACACTGAATGTATTAAAGCAAAAGGGACTTCAATTCTATTCAAACTCACTGGATAAGGAACTCTATGACTTTTAGCTATAATTTAAGTACTACATTTAAAATTTGAGTCCTATATATTGGGAAAAAGATTTGGGAATAAATGTTTCAAATAACCAAATAAAGGATGCCCCAAGCGACGGTGCAGTAGCCAAATCTGCCTCTCCCTATCATTGGTTGTGTGGTGTATGTGATTAAGTTTTCCTGTGTTGAAGTCATCCATGTAGTATAACCCTCCTCTTACCATATCAAATGATCTCCTTGGTGAGAATATCCTGAAGAAGACAAAATATAGGATAAATTAATACCATGCAATTGAGGTCAACAGTAATTTGGCTTACATACATCAATTTATTTGATAGAAATGGAACAAGTAAAGTATGAGATAAAGAGAGAGAAGGTGATAAAGTCACTGTTCCACCCATGTCACCGGATAGGTGACCCCATTAGCATTATAAATTCGACTTCTTCTTGGCGGAGTGATGTGAGAAATCATTGGAGTCAAATGTCATGTGGTCCGTAACTTCAGAGTCAATAATCCATACGCCATTATCACACTGATTAAAGCTAAAAGGTACTTGACTACGGTTACCTTGATCATTTTGTGATTCTATTTGGGAGATCAGATAACTCTAGCTCAACACAGACCACAACAACTCTACCGGTGCCTTCAACAATAACCAAATAAATTAACTAAAAATCCAAAAACAAAGAAACCACCAATTCTACGAAGAAATCTCACTTATGGAGAATATAATTTGGGCCGATGCAAATGAAACACCATCCACATCTCCCTAAACACATATAAACAGACATATAAACATATGCAAATAAAATGTTGAATGCTAGATTTAAATGAATACTTGTGGTTTCTTTATAACAGCTTAAGGTTTTAAACCAGATCATTGTCCCTTTCTAATGAGATGGCCAACAAAAGGATGCAGGAATATATTCAAACGTAATAGGAGGGCACATAAAACTCCCATTCAGCAGCAATGGCTTTAGCAGGAGCTAGAGTTGGGCACTTGAGAGGTCTATTCATTAATTTTCGACAAGGCAACAACATTCTGCATTCAATATTTGCCGAAAACGCAACAAATGGTGAGATGGGGACGTTGACTACGTCTTCCTTCTAAAACAAAATGGAAACCAAGTAGAGCACACACTATTATCGCAAAATCAAGCTACAATTAGCAAAATCTATAGTCAGCAAATTGCACATTGCAATGTTCAACAACATTAAGATTAATAACAAAGATGAAAATTGCAATGAGCATTGGGAACATCTTTTAACAACAAATATGTTCAATAATTAATTTGCAATTTGCATAAAACAACTTTTTCTACAACTTTTTTGTAATACAGTTTTTCTATTGCCTTTTCAATTAATTTGTGATTTTCTTAATTTGCTTCCAATTAATTAATGATATTGCTTAATCTCAGTGGGCGTATGAATTTAGTTTGGGTTTTCATTCTCATCTTTAGTTGTTCGTTGGGGCTTCACAATTAAGTTCTTCGCAATGGAAAAAATTTGTACTGCTAATTTCATTATTAATTTCTATTGCTCTTCTATTCTAAAATTTGACAAGAAAATATGGTTGCAATGTCGAAAACAATGGAGACGAAAAAAGAAAAATATCTCGAAAGGAAAAATAAAGCTAATAACCTACCTCCACCTTAGAACAATGGAGAGAAAATTGAGCCTATCTCAACAATTGAGGGCTCGTGTGTACAATATTTTAATATTAAATAATAATATTATAAAATTCAATTAATTATATACCCAAACTCCAAACCCTAGTATTCATTTCCTTCATCTTTCTCAATCCGCTCTCTACTCTACATCTT
Source organism: Fraxinus anomala (assembly GCA_903798345.1). Lineage (NCBI taxonomy): Eukaryota > Viridiplantae > Streptophyta > Magnoliopsida > Lamiales > Oleaceae > Fraxinus > Fraxinus anomala. The sequence goes on from CAIGRN010117501.1 coordinate 5,754, forward strand.
CTTCTCTTTACCTCACCGTCGTGGCCGCCAGATGCCTAGACGCCGAAACAACACTGCATGAGGCTATGCAACACCGTCGACGAGGCTTCTCTACGCAGTGCCACGCGCAGAAGCCGCTTGTAGTGTCGGCGAGGCTTCTTTACTACAGCACCGTCGACGACCTAATATTAAATTAAATTAATCTACAACCTTCCCTTTACCAACCCCACAAATCCTAATTCATTTTGAAAAACGTCCATCTCCCCTCTGCTTCATTTGAAACTACTCAGGTGACTCCTCAAGGCGTTCACTCCGACGACTCATCATGACATAAAGGAAACGACTTTCTTTCATGCGCGACAGCGCATCTCCATTACGCACGATGCAAATTCATTCTTTTTCTTTTTCTTTTTATTTTTGAGTGGTGCGGTGATAGACTATTCGATGGTGATTCTGTGGTACGGTGGTGGTGATGGTGTGTTGGTTTTGCGATTACGGTAATGGTGGAGGTGTGTGATGCTGTGTGCGGTGGTTGGGTGCGGTGTAGTGGTGGTTGGGTTTAGTGGTGCTGTGTGCAGTGGTTGGGTGCGGTTGTGTGGTTAGGTGTGGTGTTGTGTGCGGTGGTTGAGTTGGTTGCGGTGATGATGTGCAGTGTGGTGGTTGGGTTCAATGGTGCTGTATTTGATGGTTGGGTGCGATTGTGTGGTTAGGGTGTTGTGTGCGGTGGTTGGGTTGGATGCAGTTGTGATGTGCTGTAGTGGTGTATGGTGTGGTGGTGATGTGCGATGGTGGTGTGTGGTGCGATGGTGTTTGTGCAGTGGTTGGATATGGTGCTGTGTGGTGGTATTGGCGGTGTGGTGTTGGCTTTGGTGGGTGTATAGTGTGCAATGGTATTGATCGGTTGTCATGAGTTGATGTGGGTGGCTTTGGCGGTGGTGTTTGACGACGATGTTGTGTGCTATGCAGTGGTGAAGTGATGGTGGTGGTCACAAATTATTTGGTTGATTGTGATCAATAAATTGATTAATTATTGACCAATAAATATATGTAATCAATTATTTGAGATTATGACCAATAAATTGACTATTTTGTGACCTATAAATAATATGTGAACGAATTTGTGACCAATAAATAATACGTGACCTAAAAATTTAAGTCGTCTTATAAAATTTGTCATTTGTGACTTATAAATAAATTGTGACTTATAACTTTTTTGATTTGTGACCGATGAATAGATTGTGACCTATAAAAATTTTTGTTTGTGACTATGAAGTAATTTGTCACCTATAAAATCTTGAGTCATGACTCAAAAATGATTTGTGATCAATTAATTCGATAATTTGTGATTAATACTATAAAAAATATATTTCATAATTAATAAAAAATATTTTTAATTAATTATTTCATAAATAAAATTTAATTAATATCCGAATTTTTAAATAATAAACCCTGTTTCTTAATTTTGAGATTGGTCAAATTTAATCTATTAGATTTGAAATTTCCATACCCCTGTTTGACATACATTAAAATTTTCATTTTCATTTTTCTACTCATTTTCAACCACATATTCTCCAGTAAAATAATATTTTCCATCACATCAATAATTTTTCTTTCTTTTTCAACCACATATTTTTCATCAATTTACTATTTCAAAATACATTCTTTCAAATTTGTTTATTTCTCTCAAACACACTATTATTTTTCTTTTGGGTTTTAAATTTGTTTTTGACTTGGGTTGTTATTTAATTTGGAAAGGGGTTGTGATTAAATGGACATGGGCCAAAAAAAAAAGAGAGAGGAAAAGGATAGTTAGTGGATCTGGGCTGGGGGTTGCACAGGCTGTAGCCCGGGCTTAAATCCACAACTGATTGTATCCTTTGTCTAGAGCTACTGAAAAAATGAATAATCAGTGTTTTAGTGTTGCGGATTTCATATTTATAAGAAGGGTAGCCTTAAGCAATTGATGGCTTACTTAAAAGCTCACTTAAAGACACTTTACGGCCAATAATTCTATATAATCATTTGCATCTTTTTGTCTAGAGCTACTAAACATGAATATCCTATTGATATAGTGAAGTGATATTTCATAATTTAAAAATGGACGTGCGAGTTCCAAAATATGACATCACACTAAAAAAGTAACATAGAGATACTTTATAATCTAATTTAATGACTTGTTTATTATTCACAAAACATCGAGCTTCTTAATTTACTAGATCAAAGCATTCCAATGAAGAAGGTTGCATGCATATTCATAGAAAGGGTTGAACCTTGAAATTTAACGGTAGACTTTAAGAGTCACAATCAGTATTCTAGATAATCACTTTATGATGTAATGTCACTAAAAAAATTTGCTTAGGAAACTACTAATCTCTTGACAACAGTAGTACTGTACTAAATTTGTTTTTGTTCACTATATAACGTTCGGTCCCGACATCACATGATTTCTAGCCGTTTCTCTAAACTCAACAATAATTAATTATAAGCAATCAACTTAGATAGTATACTTAAATTAATCGCGTTTAATTAATAATTTATTCACCTTATCACCACTTTCTAAATTGATTAAATATATTGCCCACTTTTTGTTCACACCTATTATAAATGCACTATATGTTTCCATTCTATGCAACTCCCAACCTAAAAACTTCTGTTCTACACAACTTTTAGGACATATATACATAAAAATCTCTCTTTTTCGAAGATTTTTGAAGGAAAAATGGGTGGAAATTCCCCCTGCGCTTCATGCAAGCTGCTTCGACGCAGATGTGCCAAGGATTGCGTTTTTGCTCCTTATTTTCCATCTGACAATCCTCACAAATTTGCCATTGTTCACAAGGTTTTTGGTGCCAGCAATATCAACAAAATGTTGCAGGTCTCTCTCTCTCTCTCTCTCTCTCTCTCTCTCTCTCTCTCTCTCTCTTTCATGCAGCAAATACACAGACAAAAGGGTCTATGCATTTGGTTCAACTTTCGTATAAACTTGCATTTGTTTTTTCTTTAGGTGGGTGTTGTGGGTTAATTTTTGGATTAAGGTCAACATATGTTTATCTTTCTTATATGTTTGGTAAGTTGACCTAAAACATTAGACAGAACTAAAGATTATAAGAAAAATAGGTTAAAATCTTGTACTTAGTCCTAACGTGGTGCTGCGTACCAAAATGTCCATAAGGCTTACCATGTTAAATCTTATTTCAATAATGCTGGTTGCACACGGTAGTTGACAGGGGCTTTTGATAGGTGCTGTGTTGGTGGCAGTATGGGTGTTTTTATTTATTTATCAACTGTTCAATAAAATGTTGCCATGGTGTCCCTTATATTTTAATCGTGTCACTGACCTTGTCTATGTAGCATGATCTTGTCACTGGTTTGAATTCATTTATTCACTCTATCTACTTACTGTACAGTTCAGTACTATGTCTTAAACAAGCTTGTAGGAGTACTGTCTAACATATGATTTTTTCGCTATACTACCAGGAGCTCCCGTTGCACCAAAGAGCGGATGCAGTGAGTAGTCTAGTATACGAGGCGAATGCACGAGTAAGGGATCCAGTTTACGGTTGCGTTGGTGCCATATCTTACCTGCAAAACCAGGTCTCTCAACTGCAAATGCAACTGGCTGTGGCTCAAGCAGATATACTTTGCATTCAGATGCAACAAGAACCAGCTCCAATTACTACTAATCCAATACTGTTGGAGGCAGACGACGATAAATCATCCTTTTTCCTTCATCAAAATAATCTTGCTCAGTTCCTTAGCTTTTCCTCTTCTAACAATGTAATTTATGACTCTTTCTTGAAAGATTCCCTTTTTGGACAAGACATGATTTCTTAGTTAAACAATTATATAATGAAAATATAGCATTTTGCGTTTCAAAAGTATTGAGTCTCGTCAATCATCATTACTATTAGGCTATACTTTCATTTACATTCCATTATCTTGTTAATATGTATTTGAGTTGTGTGTGTGTTTGTGAGAGAGAGAGAGAGAGAGAGAGAGAGAGAGAGAGAGAGTACATAGTGGCTAATATGAACACAACACCTAATGTATTACAAAAAAGGTTAGTGGGTTAATTATTTGATAAGTACACTGGACATTTGTTTACTATAAGGTTTAGTAATGTATAAAACAAATTATTGAATAACGATGATGCACTCTCAAACTTATTATAAGATTCATAAATTTGTCCTACAAATAGAGACGTCATAACTTAATTAGGTATACAAATGATAAAACAAGTGGTTCATTTACTATGCATGAATTTGTAATATGTTTATTACATGACACTGAACAAGTTAGCTTCTTTTTTATTTTTAATACTATCCAATGTAGTATCTTATCGAACTTGTTTAACTAAATATTGACTTTTGTCTTGTTATACATGAATCTTAAATATTACTACTACGTATTTCATATTTTTATATGAATGATCTCATATACTGTTAAGACGTGTTTTATACTTTTAATTTCTAATTGGAAAAGGGGCTTTTAAGTTTTCCCGACGTAGCAAGTTTTTCTTAAACCGGTTTATACATTTGTCGTTAATTTGTGTAAAATCATCTAGCTCCAATATATGTGGTGCACTCTTCTCATTAATTTGTTCTTGTAAAAATATCAATGCTTGAAAATGTATAAACCATTATTCATAACTTACTACACGTGAGAGAGAAAGGGAGATATGAAAAGAAGATGCTTATTTTTTTATCAAACGGACATGATAGAAATTAAATTCAACAAAATATTGTGAATTATGAACATTTTAGTACCTTGTTCTTTATTAAACTAATATTTACAGTTATTCTCACAAATTCTCCCGTTTAAATTATTATTATTATTATTATGACTCGGATATACAAGTTTTGTCCGACTAATCCTAAATAGTGGTGGTCTTTCTCCATGATTTGCCACTCGGGCTAATTCGAATGCGGTCATAGCTTATATACATTTGTGTCGGACATTCGGTGGTTCTCCTCCATGTGGACCTCTGCCTTCCAATATAGATATTGTCTTCCAACATAAATGTTGCCTTCCAGTTGCCGCGAAAATTCGAATCTTCAATATTTTGTAGAGAACCCTCCTGCTTTATCACTGCATCATACTTGTGGGGGATCCGTTTACATTATTGAGAGAGAGAGAGAGAGAGATTCTTTCTAATTGACTTGTTCACGTGAAGCAAGAAAGTGCTTGGTTCATGGGTGAGTTTACCTAAAAGACGGAATTTAATTATATATAATGCATATTTTTGTATATGAAATTTATTCGTACGTCTAATCAACTGCACGTAGATACAAAGAAACAACATAGTTACGCCTTACTCAAAAAGATTCCTCATTGAGTTTGTAAATGTACAAACTTTGTTTTAAGTCAAACTTACGAACTTTCTTATTACTATCATAAATTCTTGCTTCGACGGTCTGAACATTTTTAGTGTTTTTAAATTATTTTTTAAATGTATTTTAGTCTCTCTTCTGGACCTTCCCCACTGAGATCTGCAATTGTCTGATTATAGTATTTTCAAAGACACTTCAACAACTATGATTTGGCATATTCTGATTCTTTTCATTCATCACGTCCTTGTAAATTTTTTATTTTGATGAAACCTATCAACTTTCTTTACATTTAAAATCAATTTACAAGTTGTAGGTCCCTATTAATAAAAATTAAAATCTAAATTTTTATTAAAGTCAAAATCAGTAATTAATTTTAACTATATATTTTATGGGACCCACAACTTTTTAACCACACAATTCGTCAATGTTTCTCAAAATCTACTAAAATTCTGATTTTAATGTCTACTAAAATTATTATTATTCTACAATATTATTAAAAACTCGGCATGAAAAAAAATTTATATGCATTATACTTTTGAAGTGAGTTTGATCGTACAAATATAAAAACGATAAATTTTTTGTCTCTTAGCAAAAAAAAAAGTTTTTTTAAATAAAATTATTCTAACATGCACCCACCATTAGGTGATTGTGCTCATGTTCTCTATAGTACCCAACAAAAAATCATATCATCATTCACACTAGCTAACAATTATTAGGCAATTTGCACTAAAAGTTCTATAGTAAAACATATTATGATGTGAGGATTATGGCATTTAAAGTTTATATTAATAGTCTTTCTTAACAAAACGACATCAATATATTAGACTTTTCGTACACATCAACACATATAACAAATCTTTCTTAAAATTTTTTAAGAAGTGCACACACTTACGTTAAATCTATCAACCTCGAATTTTGATCTTTTCTGAAGAAAAGTGAGGAGATTTGTGGAACTATTTTCTCTTTTGAGAGCTCGAGGTCAATATGCTTCCAAATGGATGCTTGTTTCTTTTTCTGTTTTTCTACATTCTTTTGTTTTCGTTTGTTTATGTAGATGTCTGTGCAGACAAATTTTTATTGCCTGTCTGCTTTTATATAATTTTTGAACTGTCAGACCCGCCCATGAACATTAAGGTTGGGGCTCACAAAAATTATATTATAATTTATTTACTTGAGTTATTCAATTTGTTTACACGTAAACCCCCCCCCCCCCCCCCAACCCACACCCAACTGTACCTGATTAGTGATTTCTTTTCTAAATCTCCCATTCTCATTTTATCTCTTCTTTTGATTTTCCAATAGGGATTTAACAGATGATAAGTTCTTTTTCTGCACTTTTGTTCTTATGTATTTGTAAGGGAGTTAATGGGGTTCCCATGTTTTAGCTAAGCTAGCATTTTCTCTATTCCAGGAACACGTCTGAGTTGTTGAACCACCTCATTGTAAATCTTCTTTCTAGTGATGCTCAAGAATGAATTTCTGCTAGCTTTATTTTTTTAACAAAAAAAAGTTATATAAAATTCTTATTTTTAACTTTTTTCCAATTGAAATATTATTTGAGGTGGTTAATTAGGCTAAAAGTATGATTATTTTATGTTGTAACTTTTTTCCTGACCGCTGAATAAAATTATGCGGCCGTTCGGTCCTCATTATTCAAAATTATAATTAGATGAATAGTAATTTTTTAGAGAATGTATGATTGAAAAAGAAGGAAAGTTTTTGAATTTATGTGTAATATTATTTTATTGAAAAATATATGGTTGATAAGAAGAGAGAGAAAAATGAATTATAATTTAACGAGAAACAATGGGGCCAAACGGGGAGTAGTTTCAATTATAATATACAATTGAAATGTAGAAATATAGGTTCAGTTGTATTTCATTCATTCATTCAAAGTACATGCATTTATAGTCGATATAAATGATAATATTAATACAGATGGAATGATAAGATTGTAATTACAAAATTCAAATTACGAATACTCAAGCCTTATCCGTGGATTATACTTTGTCTTTCAGTTGTGATCGCGATCCTTTAACATCCCGAGCTGAAAACTACATCCAAGGATAATGAATAGACTCCCACAAGATGGAAATCCCATTATAGATTTCAATATTGGGAAGCAAGCAACTGAACTTAGCAGCAAGCAGCAACTTAGTGAGGGTGTCAACCCTTGGATCACTAGAAGATATGTAGATGAAAACAAAGAAACCATTTGTAACACGAATTTGAACAAAGTAGTCACAATGTTCTTCAAAAGGGAGTGAAAGATCGAATTAACATATAGATAAATAGCCCCAATGTCGTCCATTGAAATGGTATGTCATTGGGGACAACTGCATCCCAAGTTTATGGAGGAAGTGTTTAATCTAAAAGATCTCAGTTGAGCACGAAGACAAGGGATGGTACTTAGCCTTAGTGGGGGATTGGACAATCTGTTTCTCGGAACACCAAGAGATGCTAGTGCCACCAAGATAGACAATGTATGCTGAAGTGAATCTACTACCATCGGGATTTCCAGTCCAATTAGCATCAGTGAATGTTGTTGGACAGATTGGAGTGTTTTCGAAAAGACCATGATGGATAGTTTGCTTGAGGTAGCAATGGATAGGTTATACACAAAATAAATAACAAATAGTGAATGACTATGAGCAATTAAATTTTGAATGTTATGTGAATGTAAAAAGGTAAAAAATGGATGACCAACTGTGGTGGCGCGCTCTTTGCATCACAGGAAGCTTCTGAAAAGGAATCCGAATCAGGTAACCTGATCGACAAGATTTTGCAAGTGCATAAAGTATCGTTCCCATGAGAACTAAGTACTTAATCTAACTTCCAATTGATGCCAAGTTTAAATTGGATAGCAAGATTAGCTTATGAATGAGTTATATATTAACAATCTAATATTGTGCTAAATTCATTAATTTGACTAATTAATGTCGAAGCAATATGAAAATTAAAGAAATTGATAAATACTAGAATCGTGAATCCCTATGCCTTTATTGATTTTGATATCAATTCAAAATTTAGATACACATATTTGGATATGAAAATCAATATTCATAATTAGTTTAATAATCTATCTTGAGTAAAAATAAACCTATCCTTACATATCTTCCCATATTTCTAAGAAAGATGCGAACATGCAAAGATGCATTAAAATTATAATAACTTCATAAAAGATCACACAAAGTATAGCAGTATACTGATATCCCTTATCCGACTTTACAATGATTGTTACTACGTACCATATTCATATTCCTTCTCTTGAATATCAATATAAATCACATAACAATTCAACTAGTGCTCGATTAATTGAAAATATTAAGTACTTAACAATTAATTGATTTCCAAGAAGAGGTTGAATCAAATAGAAAATAAAATAATTTATGTCTCGTATGATCATGCTATCGCATGGTACAAATTCTTGTGAGCACATGGTTATAAACCAAAACATTTTGCTCAATGATATTATCTTCATTCTGTCACAATGTATAAATCCATATGATCGCATGGTTATAAATTTCACTCTCTTCCAAATCCATTCAAAAGTTGGTCCCATATTCAACCTTTTCACGTTGCATCGGTCTTTCTTCAAGTTTTCGTCCATTTTTGGTCCTTTTTCATCCCAAACTTTAATTTTGATACCCAAACTTACAACATCTTCTATATTGGTCCCTGAAACTTCATAGTCACTTGAAATTGGTTCGACTCAAGTTCTGAAAGTTTGCACTTTAGTCCCCAAATATGAGTATCTCCCAAAACTTGTAAGTATCTTTCGATTGCTCCATTAATACTTCCAATTACTCAATTGCAATCTGGTTGATCTTCAAGTGCTCCAAATTAACTCTAATTATGCTCCAATTTCACTTTAATTTCATCCAAATGCATCCAAAATGGAGTTTTACCTACAATTAACCCTATTTACACTAAATTAAGTAGATATTCGTCCAATTAAGCATAAATAATTAAGTAAATAAGCCCAAAATGAGCGCATAATATGTACTTATCACTGCCCTAAATCCTGTGATGGCAATTGTCCATGATGGACTTTGAAAAAAAATTATTTTATGCATGCCTCTTGTTTTCACTTTAAAGCTCCTCTTGTTCTTTGTGTTTTGTAAATTAATGAGTGTACCAATAAAATTGTATTATTTTGGCCAAACTCAACAATGAATTGGATTTAGATTAGTTAAAATATTTTTGCAACATTTTATTTCTTACTTGATCATTTTATAGTGTACAATTCTGATACATATTTTTTCATATATAAAAATAGATAATATATTGTTAATTTTTTATTATTTAAAAATAGATAATATATTGTTAATTCTGGTTAACATTACAGTTAATTTTGGATTTATATTGGCATTAGATCCAAAAGATAATGTGTTAAAACTTGAAATTCATGAGTGCAACTTCTTAATTGACAAAACTTTGAAAAAGTAAACTTAGAATGAGTGTTCTAAAAAGACAAAATATTTAATGAGCAGAATTGTAAGAATACTTAGGAAATTTGTAAGATCAAAGGTAAAGTACGTGAAATATTTGCAGGACAAAAAATGAAAGGGAATAAAAAGAGAAGAACAACGATAGAAATCAGTCGTAGAATTGAATTGAGGGTTAGAAACTAACATATTGGCCGGGTATAAATGAAAAAAAAAATGCATTTAGCAAAACTGATAATACAGTCATTATAGTATGAAAATATATATGGAAAAACTGTAAATATTTTGTAATATTTTCAGAATATTATTTATGTAGTTCTGATACAGTCTATATTTATGGAGTTTGGTTTCTGTTTCTTATTGAACTAATTCGGTTACTCTTGTTCATGTGAAAATAATCAATTTAGTCTTTTTTTTAAATTCGAATATTGTGGGTATCAATTTTTTATCTGATTATGATAACCTATATTTCCTTAATATGATTAACTTTTATAAAGAAACCTTACATGTGAATTCACATGGTATAAATTTTCAATTAACCAATGAGAATTTTGCTTCGTTATGGCACAAGCGATTATGTCGCATCTCTCAAAAGAGAAAGAAAAAGCTTGTGTCTGAAGGAATTCTTGATCCCATTGGTTTTCCAAATTTAAGTATTTGTATTAATTACATTAAAGGAAAAAAAAAAACACAAGGAGATTATGTGTCAATAGAATTAGAAGTCTTAGAACTAATTCATATGGATATCCGTGTGCCATTTCCTTCGACTTCTTATAATAGTCAACATTCATTTATTACGTTAATAGATAATGTTTCTCGTTATGGCTACTTTATCTCATTTATAAGAAATTCCAATCAGTGGATATATTGAAGGTTTACAGAAGTAGGATTGGAAATTAACTCAAAAAGGGAATAAAACACATCAAATCTAGAGAAAGGAGAAGGGCAATTTCAGATGACCTTATAGTCTTTCTCCAAAAACATGAGTATAACATTGGATTGATGGAAGAAAATCTGATCAATCAATTTTCATCAAGCTAGGCAAATGAATAATTCTCAAAAGTGGATTGATGCTATGAATAAAGAGATAAAGTTCATGAAAGACAATGACGTTTGGAAACTCATATCATTGCTTGAAGGTGCGGAACTCATTAGTTGTAAATTGATATTTAAAATCAAAAGGGATTTGAAGGATGATGTGGAGAGATATAAATCTCGTTTTGTTGTACATAATTTACTCAAAAGGAAGGCATTTGCTTTAAAGAGACTTTCTCTCCGATTTCTACGAAATACTCTTTTAAGACTATTATGGCACTTGTGACACATTTTGATCTTGAGCTACATATGATGGTCTACAAATTAAATAAATTTATATATGGGCTTAAGCAGGCTTCTCGTTAGTGGTATCACAAATTTCATCAAATGATAATCTCATTTGGTTTTGAGATAAATGCAGTTGATGGTTGTTTATATCATAAATTCAATGGGAGTAAGCATATTTGTGGTATTGGATGTCGATGAAATACTGTTTGCCTGTAATAATATAGACTTATTGTACAAAAGCAAGAGATTTCTATCATGAAATTTTGAAATGAAAGATTTTGGTGACGCATTTTTGTGTCAAAGATACAGATACACCGAGATCGTTCTTAAGGTATTGGATTATCACAAAAGAGTTATATCGATTAGGTTCTTAAAGGATTTAGGATCCAGAAATATAAATTAGGTAATACCCCTATTGTTAAGGGAGGTAAGTTTAGTCACAATCAATGCCTTGAGGATAAATTTAAAGAAAATGAAATACAAAAAATTCTCATTGCTTCAACCATTGGGAGTTTAATGGATGCTTATGTTTGCACTGGACATATATTTAAGTAACTCTATGATGGATATTTGGAAAATAGGAAAGCGGGTATTTAGTTTTTATAGAGAACTAAGGATTACGTGATCACATACAGAAAATCAGATAAACCAGAGCATAAGTACGATGCAAATGACTTGCCCTTGGCATTACAGGTGAATGTTTAATATAACGAACGTTAAATTTTTTTTTTATTATTAAATTTATATATAATAATAATTGCAAGTATTGCATATATATGTATATAGACTGTTCCCATCTTAGCTGACATGTGGGCAAGAGAAGCCAGACATGCTGCCCTTGGATGCATCATTGGCAAGCACATGATAAGCCAAGTGCCAATTATTAGCTCTCATCGACGAGCCTGAGGTAAGTATTACACCTTTGCGATTTATACTGTATTTTCTTTCAAAATCTCAATACAAGATCATTAATTCGTTAAAATGCCAGCTTGAAGTCCTCACTGAATTGACACCGTCGATGGAGGAATAGGGTCGGAGTTATGTGCGTAAAATTTCTATTCTTTATGTTCAAGACAACCAGATGCCTAAGTCTGTCCTGGATTGAGATAGAGAATATTAATTGAATATAATTTGTTGATTACCGTTTTGTATTTGTAGTGTTCTTATTTATGTAGGAGCGCGTCCAATATATCGATCATCACTTAAGCCGAGGCGATCACCTACACTGTTGAGATCACCTGTACCCAGTAATAGTACATCCACCGATGATTTGTTTTTACGTCTGACTACATTTATCAAGAAAGAGGTAACAGCGCTACAAGAGGGGATAGGAGCGCTGTGATGGGAGATAAGAGACGAAATAGCAGAGTTACGACATGATATCTACTACGAGCCGATTTAGGTAACCTTCATATTGAGGTCATAGTGCTATGAGGCGACGTAGCAGGTCGACAAGGGTGATAGAGGGATGAGTATTGCCAGTATTGGAGAGATGGAGGTTCTGGGACGGAGGGGGTGGCGGAGGTACTGGAGGAGAAGGTTGCATAGGGTATGATGATTCGTCATGGCCATCAGATGCTGCATTCGAGTCATTTTTGGCATCTGTGGAGGGAGAGGTCTCAGTGACAGATGGAGTGTCCCCGATGGTGACGAAGGCATGACCGTCGCAGTGGCAAAGGATGTGACAGAGAGGGTGATGAATGATATGACGGAGCGGGTACCGGAAGGAATAGTGGAGGATGTGATGGAGGGGGTACCGGATGGGGTGGCAGAGGATGTGATGGAAGGGATGGCGGATGAGGAAAGGACGGAGGGGTGACGGATGAGAAAAGGAAGCCCAACACAACGAAGGATGTCATTTTTGTGTCGAAAAGTGGCGTTGGAGGTGACGAAGTGTAAGAAGCGTGATGTTGACGTGTCAAAGCTACTAGTCGGCAAGAGACAGAGGTTGTTGTCATAATATATCATTTCTTCCTTCATGGTTGAGGCAAAGAAGAAGACATTCGTGGATGAGACATTTTCCAATCTCTTCTGCGAGGCCAACCCCGTTAGACAAAAAGTGTTCGATGAATGGTTAAAATCAATAAGCCCGAGTAAGAATTTTATGATTTTGCTAAAGTACACTAACTCATCTATGCGTTTTGTAACATTTTTTCTTTTTGTTTTTTGGAGATAGTTACACGATTGGGGAAAAGGCGATACCGAGCGCTAGAAAGTGGTTTGCAAATGTAACGACGAATTCGGTTTGGCTCGCTGACAATGTAAGTGTATTTTTGTTGTTATTTATTATGTTTACATAATTTGTTGTTGATTTAATTAAATGACTCTCTATATTTTTTATTGGTGTTTCCTGTTGTAGCATATCGACATGACTATGGAATTGTTGCACTATTGGGCTCGAAGACACCCGATATCATTTGACATTCCTAGTCGAGTTATCCTGAGCACTGGGTTTGTACGTGTCGTTGACATTGAGCATAGCACTCTCCTATTCCATGAGAATGGGTATGTGTTGCCAGAATAGTGGGTTATAGGGCTAGAGTCGAGTGGTGGAAAGCCATGGATGGATTGTATGCATATGTACATTCAAGTAATCGCGAGCTCACACTATTTCACATTTGAGATCGTATTCACTAATTCTAGTATATATGTATACGACTTCGATCATAGCTATCTCACACAAGGTCAGCTGCAACAAATGTTGGAGCTGATGGGTGTGATTGTTCTCATGATGGTTAGAAAGGTGATGATTTGCATGTATAACATACTAGTCGTTGTGCTAGACATGACGATGGCGAGACAAGCAATATCTTAAGTATTTATAATTTTTTTAATTTAGTTTTTAGCTAAATGTTATCGAACTAACATATTATTATTTACTTGCAATGGTGATTGTGTCATATTCGTAATCGAGTATATAGAATTTTGAAGTATTGGACGCAAGGTGGATACAATCAAGAAATCTTGGATAGATAAGTGGAGGTTGAAGTTAACGTGCGATTTGTATGAATACAATTGTGATTCTTAGGACATTATATATTTTTTTATTAAGAAAATGTAAATATTATTTATCTAATTGTGACTCGTGTTTTAATGCAATGATTTGTATATGTAATTCTAAATATATTTTACCGAAAAGCAATTGAAATGAAGATTATTCAAATGTAAAATGACGGGAAACAAAGTACGGGACCTAATTATAAGTAATTGCAATTTGAAAAAATCGAACAAAAAATTATTCGAATGTAAAATGGCGGGAAAAAGGGACATTCAGCCGAGCCGACTATTAATAGCCGGCCTAGTTTGGACAAGCTGCAGTCAACCCGTCTGTCTGGGCCAATTCTAAACAAGTCATTCGAGCTGACTTTCTGGGCAAATTTTGGTATTCGATCACCGTTTTATGTTCTAAATTCGGAATGAACTGTTAAAAATTTTCAATTTAGTACTAAAATATTTAACAACGAAAATAATTACGTAATAAACAAATTACAATCAATAATATAGAGATTATACATTCGTTGAATTGTTATATAGGAAAATTTGACTTGTACAAAATCGACGAGTATGCCTTATTGCGCCACATCTGCGGCACTTACAAAAGCGGGAAAATTATTCGGTAGTTGGTATTCTAGACGTACGTCTACATCCAGGAGTACGTGTTCGACTTCGGGTGGCAACAAATTATTAAATGGGAGAATGTGGTCGGGAACTTCCCACTCGACTTCATTTGGTAGAGGAAATATAGTTTCAGTATACTATGTTCTCCAATAATTAGCCATGTAATAATAATTGAATAAGCTATGTGGTGGAAATCCTCTATGCATAGGCACTACAATTGCATGCGCACATGAAAAACTCTCTAACTGAAACTTTCTACATGTGCATGTGTTATCATTAAGTCCACGATATATCCAATTTTAACACATCTCACGGAGAAGCAAAACTGATCCAGTGGTTCTACACATACTTTCTTGCCACACCTAGAGTATCTTCCTGAGTCGGGGTTAACACACTTGTGCAAGTCTGTGATTCTCACATCATTCATGAAACCACTGCTACAACTTGTTATGAATGTGTTCAACATTGCGAGAATTGGTAACTCTAGATCATTCTTGAATAACGCATTGAACGACTCCGCAGTTCGATGTCATGAAAAATGTGACTGTGTCCAATGTTCGATCCCCATCGTTGTTAGATAATCCTATGTATCATGTGATTTATTTTCTATTTCGGCCATGAACTTATCAAACTCTTCAAAATTATAAACCTGTGCAGCTCTACTAAACAATGCAACAATGACACTGCCTCAATATTTAGTTTTCATGTTGCCATGTATATGTTACATGCAATAACCATGATGTGCTTCGAAAAAAACTTCAGCAATACAATTTATTATTGACTACCATCGGTCAATTACAAATACAAGGTTCTCGTCGTCCCCAATTACTTCCTTCAGCTTTGTAAAGTACCAACGCAATGCTAGATCATTCTCGCCATCGACTATATCGAATGCAAGAGAATAATTTTGGATGTGACATTTCGACATGTTGCAATAACCAATTTGCCTTCATATCTATCTTTAAAGATTATACCGTCACCTAGAACTAGGGAAGGCATCGCGCTTCGAAATCCCTGAATGCATTGTCCAAGAGTCATAAAGACATACTTAAAGCGATACTTGCCCGCTGTCCCAATAAAAAATGTCGAGCCAGAACTAGTTATCCCCATGTTATAACAATACCTAGCCAATTCAGCATAACTCTTCTCGACCAAACCATTAAATCATTCAATATGCATTATTTGGCCTTCGAGGCCTTCGGTAGCTTATGACCACCACATACTCTTGACGGACGTCGTTAATGATGTTCGAATGTCTATATATCATCTGTGGGTCTCGAAACTTTTGCATTATCTGTTGACCAATAAATCATGCTCGAACTTGCCTGTGATCATTTCGACGAATACTCACTTTGCAAATATGTTTTCGTGCATACTTACGAACTATAAAGGATTCATTCGTGTCTATCTTCGTCGTTCGTAAATGCCAATGGCAACTATCGTCAATGCGGATAATTGTGTACGTCAACTTGTTTGATTTCTTTACTTTAAATTCAAAGTTGTGTTTCAATGCAATCCGATGCACAGCTACCTGCAAAACTTTTTTTTGTTTCAAACAATCGCTCGACATACAAATCTTCATTATTGGAAACCACACACGAACAATTATAGGACCGTGCACGCATTCCAATTTGTGAGCTTCAACTCGACTCATATCTCCAACGTGATAAAGTAATCAAATCTTTATTTGTAAATTCATTTTTATTCTCATTGTCATGAACTATCAAGAGAATTTTGTGCGTAACATAAGATCATGGTGATGAACAATTTTCTCGAGAATCATCACATCATCCTCACGAGCTATTTTCACTTTGTTCCAAAAATTACTTACATTACGATCCCTTCCATCGGAATCTTCGTGCCCAACCGTCTGGGCTAGCTGTTTTTCATGACCAAATGGCTGGGTTGACAATTTTGCAAACGGCCGTAAAAGTTTCTGAAATAATATACATGAACATGAATTTTTTTTTTTTTTGTTTTCAAATTTGCTTATAAAAATTGTAGATATATTTAAGAAATGTAAAAATTTATCTACCTATGTCGAAATAAGATTTAACGATTAAAACATACTAATTTAACGAAAACGAAATTAAATATATGTAAATATACTTACCAATTTGAAGTGATGGCTATTAACAATATTTTCATGTATAGATGTTGAAATAGTGAAAAATGGTTTTTTATTTGTGTAGGAGTAAACAGATAAAGGAAGTGACTTGATTTTGAAATTTTAAATGAGAAGTGTTTGATTTTTACTTTGTAATTTAAATGGTATTATTGTCTTTTAAATAACATCATATTTTTATAATTGTATAATAATTTAAAGGGTATATTTATCTTTTAATCACTAAAAGATCATTGTGGTAAATGACAAAGAAAATTGGTTTACGTAGAAAATGGTTATGTTGACATAGCAAATTTTAAAAGTGTTAGGAAGGTGAATTTTTGGGTTTTCCATAAAAGTCCAATGGACCGGTGGTTTCACCTAAATTTTGAACTAGCGGGTTTCTATAGAATGGCATATTGCTATTCTGGAAAATGAAGAACAGAAAAAGAAAAACTAACCAAAATATAACGAGTGAAATGTTTCAAAAATCACTCAACTTATACTATGATCATGGATTGCTCACTGAATTTCAAACTACTTCAAATTATCACTAATTTTTTTCCGTTTGCACTCCATCAATCACCCTCGAAAAATCCGTTAACTTAGTGCTGACGTTGT
>CAIGRN010117519.1:0-10579 GCA_903798345.1 Fraxinus anomala
ATATATTATTTGAAAGAAATAATTAGATTGAGATAGATGGTCGAGTGGTAAAAGATGTGGAATTTGTGAGAGGTCGACGGTTTGAACAGACCTCACTAGCCACGCGAATATATATTGAACTAGCAGTGGAGGAGACGCTACTTCATCCTTCGAGAAGGGAACAATGGAGCATACAAGCTAGCCCCAAATGCTGTTTTATCCCCGGTTAGCTTATTTGGGTCGACTGTATTTCGAACTTTACTGCGCTTCTCGTTTTTGGCGGTCTTGATTAATGGAATGCACTTGTTTGATGGTTAAAAAAAAATAAAAAATAAGATGAACTTCTGCAAGACAAAAATATTTGTACTACACATCATCACGAGCCCTGTTTGACAATCATTATTTTAAAATATTTTTTTCTACATAATTTTTTTTAATTATCTATTCACACAATAAAATATTTTGTACGTAAATTCAATTTTTTTTCTACTTTTTAACAATACATTCTTCAAAAATTCTTTATTAGAGTAATTTTAATTTAGTGGGATACACTGCTTCATTATATTTTAATTTTATTGAACAACGAAGAATTGGATCCTACTATCACTTGAATTGTTCAAATGATATTTGAGTAATTAAACTTTAATTTATTTTCATTGAGTCATTGAATTTCAATTTATCTTCAAATTAAATCACTAAACTATTAATGAAATTTACTTATTATTTGTGATTATTGAAAGTTGTAATAATTTGAATAAATTATTAAAAAAGAAAAGAAAAAGTAATTCAATTCACGAGTCAGTATTAAATTTTCGGTACACGGTGACCGTTGATCGTCTGTCTCAAAATCTTTGTACTTAAAATTGTATCTCCATCTCCAGATTTTACTGTTAATCTATCACCCATAAATGAATGCGGTAAAATTGTATTAAAACTCCGGGAGGCCTAAAGAAGGAATCTTTTTGGTCCACAGTGGGATAAAAAATTCAATCTGCAGTAAAACTTCAAAAAAGAAAAATGAAAAAGCCAGCATATGTTAATCGGGACCGCTCAATTTGACACCCCAAGATTGATTAGTACAATACAACAAACATCAATAAATATAAAATAATTCCCTCTCTGACCGTTTTCCACAGTCTCCCTTCCCTCTTTTTTGTACTGGACTCTTTCCTTCCTCAAAAGCAGATACCTCAGCATCTGTTTTTCTCTCACCATAAATATTTCCTTTCAGAAGATTTGCTTCAGACCGTTTAATTATACATCGTTTTTCAAGATTGAAGTTTTGAAGTTGAAGGGCAAAAGATAAAGGAAAAATAAATTATGGGTTTACTATTTTTTGCACTTTTTTTAGTAGTATCTGCTGCTTCTGCTGATGAAGGTCAGTGTTTTTCTTATTTTGTCCTGCTTATGTTAACTGTTTTTGTATATCTTTTATCTTCTGGCTATTATATTCTACATTAAATTTATTTTATTCAGTTAATCCTTCATATTGGTTTTGGATGTTCTTGAGTTGTTGGCTTTGATTTGGGCATTTTGTATTTTTGATAAAAAGTGCTCTTATGTACTAATATGTATTTAGCTTAAGTCTTACTTTGAAATGTGTAGTTCTTGAAATATTCCCACTAAAATTTGGGTTGTAAAAGGTTTCAGAGTGAAGTCTAAAATGTAAGCTAGTGAAAAAGGGGGGGATATAGGTTGATATAGACAAAGTTAGAATTGCTAAAATAATAGTGACATTTCTTTAGTTTTAGCCCTTCTTTGTCTTTACATTTTAACACTCCAAATGAGGATTATTCTAGAGGAACAAAGAATCTTACTTTTCAGAAAATTTCTATTTTCTTGAAATTCTTTCTAAGGTAGATTATATCTGCAGTAAATTCTTTTATCTTTAATGATATCCTTCAATGCATCCCCAACCAAGATTTGGAATTGGCCCTATTGCTAAACAGCTCATGTGGCTGTCCTTTTGTGTGTATAACACAATATGGGATCCACATACTTTGAAGGGCAATTTTGTCATTTAATAGTTTGAAATCTGACATGTTAACATGTCACAGTAGTTGCATTGTCATATTTTATGAAGAACTCTTCTGTCTTTACTGGTTTTTAGTGCACATGGACTACCTCCTATCTTGTTTAGATCTAACTTTTAGGAACTTTCAAGTATAAAATATCTAATATTTTAATAGCAATAATTGAAGTATTAGAGTAATAAGGCAATCTTCCTCGAGCAGTTTTTTGTTTTTACCTTTTCATTGTAAAACAATGGAAGCAAATTGTCAGGGAATTGTATTAGTATATTTAGTTCATTTTAACTTATGAAAAATTATTGTCCTTGGATTAACCTTTGATTCTTTAAAAGGGTATTGCAGGTGTGAGTTCGCTAAATGCCGTTAGATTGATCTAGATTATAAGTTAGTTTGACCTTCGTGCAGCATTACGCTAATTAAAGCAACGAGTCACTTTTAATTAGTTTCTAGATGGTTAAGTATACAATCCAATTTTTATAAGTTGAATTACCGCAGTTGTAATATTTGGAAAGCAATAAATAACACAGTTTAATGACGGAGAAATCCAACTGAGTAAAATTTTTTGGACCAAGTCAGTTACCTCTACTGTAGACAATGTAGGTTACAGATCAATTCCAAACTAGTTCAACTAGCTGTTGTAAACCTGCAACTCCAAGATATGCTGCTCATTCCAGCCTTACGATCTACTACCGTAGATACTGTCCAGCCAACCCTACTAGACCTCCTGATTTATCTCCTGTAGCTTCCAAGATTCACAATTTTCTACGCACGTCTCTTCGAAGTGGATACTCGGGAATCATCTATTCCTATTCTTCTTTCTGCACTTGAATCCCTTTCTCAAAGTGTTAAGGAAGTCAGGTATTTTGGATTAGAACCTCTAATGTTTTCCAAAACCAGGTTGTCGGATCACAAGAATAATATGTTTAGTTTTCACCAAAGAATTATGCTCTTCGATCTCTCAAAATATGATGTGGATGTGTTATGCAATGAAAGCACAATGAAACAACTTTATGAAATTTGTCCCAGACATCTGTATTTATAGTTGGGGACGCTTAGGTGTTATGAGCCGTATAAAACTCTTCAAAATCACGAATTAGGTTTGGCCGCATAAATACGTCGCTTGAGCGAGGGTGCTGTCGCTCAAGCGATAGCGAGGTGAAAGGTGGGCGATGACTTTTATGTTTCTTGCGTTCGAGCGTGAGTCGGGCGAGCAGCTAGCGAAATTCCGGAGCCTCGTTTTTCTTATTTTCAACCTCTAACCCTATCTTAACTTATCTATACAAAATTGAATCCAAATCCCTGACTTATTACAAATATTCAATTAAGACCTTTTTGTTAACAAATATGCCAATTACAACATTGGACCTAACAGTAGGTATGATAGAAAGGAGAAATTATTATAATATTGTAAAATTTTCACCTTTCAATATCATGAGATGTTTTATAATTAAGCAGAAACTGGTAATGTTTTTAAAATGTTAATGTAGAACTTAGAACTATGCTTCGAAGAAGTTATGTAGGTTAAAAAGCAATTCTCATTTCGCGTGTTGCTATTTGTTACTGCCTTTGTCTATGACTAAGTGCTGCATTTCCTTTTGGGAAATCCATTAAATACGATCACTTTTTAGAAGTAATTCTATTTTCAAAACTCTCCTGATCTGGCATTAAGTGCAGGTTGTGATTAACAAAGATTCTTTTCAACTCGAAGAGAAAATTTAGAAGTTATATAAACCTTTTCAAATCTCACCTTAAAGTAGTTGCCAGTTGAATCTAAGACAGTTTGATGTGGACTGAGAGAGCACCGTCTTAATATTCATTTTCTTAATGCTTTTGACAAAGTTTTAGCACTTGGCTTCAAGTTGCCTATTTATAGTACTTCTAAAGCCTGCTTGGGAAGTGTTTATAATTGGTTTAAATTATAAATAGGTATAATTGAGTGGTGGAAAAGTGTAAAATACTTGTGAGCCTCTCGAAATGTGTGGATAAAAAGTGGATTGAGTGTTTATAAAAAACTTGTACACATGAGCCAAACATAAGCTTAGTTGGCAGTTTGATATTCAAGGTATATCAAGTGTCTAACAAAATATTATTGACATGACTAGAACGGTTAGTTGCATGGTAGTGTAAAGGGTGCAATTACAAGATTTGCTATTCTACTATCTGAAACGTTGGGTTCTGTTACAAAAATTGTGTCTATAACCCCATTTTCTAAAAGCGTACAGTGTGTTTGGTGGTCCTTTTTATCTTAATTACCATGAAGCTTATTGCAGCTTTTTGGCTGCATAATTGGTGTTATCCTTTCGGACGAGTAAATGGAGTCCTCTGTCACTTATAGGAAACATAAAAATCTATAAGACTGATAATTATGAGCGAGTATTATGGTTTGGTCCCACCTAAGGTAGGAAACTGGAAATAAGATGAAAGTTAATTTTGAATTTTTGCAGGAGATGTTGAGTTAATAATGAAAGTGGGATTTGTTATTGACATTGATGGAAAAAATAAATATATCGACATTCATGGAAAAAATCATATTAAGATTGGAAGCCTTCCAATCTATGACATGAGATCCATTTCAAGCTTGAATTTTTATAGTTTAGGTTTTCTTGTTGTCTGAAATCCAGGAGAACCTATCTGATTATTAGTAGGAATGAGTTTTAATAGCACAGATTTATTAACCACCAAGGATAACAATATAAATCAGTTTTCACTAGTGTGGTTAATTTTGAACCTTCATTTAAACATTACACTACTAGGACCATAATTTTATGTCATGTTTTGTAACTAATTACACATTCTTCTAGTTTAGATAGACCTACATTTTCAGTTCATGGTTACCTGCATTTTGTTCAGTGGTAGTGTTGGTGTTTGAAGCAATTACTTCTAAGAAATTATGGTAATTATTTGCCTGTGGAACTCACCATTATACATTGTGAAACTTCTCTAATTAATTAGCCCATGTTTGGTACCAATTAAAATTTAGATTTTAATCTAAATCAAAGTCAACAATCAATTTTAAACACATTTCATGGGTCCCACAACTTTAAAGCACACATTTCGTCTATTTTTTATCAATATTTACTAAAAATCTGATTTTAATCCCTACCAAGCAGGGGCTAAATATTAGTTTCTTGACAAATGATTCTTTGATATGACATAAATACTCTCGTATCTGTTAGTTGTTTACTGATTCGAATGTTATGTGCACTGTATTTTTGCTGATCAGTCCATTCCCCTAATTTCTCTTATTTCCTATTCTGCAGATGCTTTCATTGGCATAAATATAGGCACGGCGCTCTCTGACATGCCAAATCCAACCCAGGTGGTAGCTCTTCTCAAGGCTCAGCAAATCCACCATGTGAGGCTTTTTGATGCAGACCAAGCCATGCTACTTGCACTTGCTAATACTGGAATACGAGTAACGATATCTGTTCCAAACGATCAGCTACTAGGCATTGGGCAGTCAAATGCAACTGCAGTCAACTGGGTTTCTCGCAATGTTCTTGCACATGTTCCTGCCACCAACATCACTGCCATAGCTGTTGGATCTGAAGTCCTAAGCACCCTTCCAAATGCTGCTCCTATCCTAGTTTCTGCAATGAAATTCATTCATTCTGCCCTAGTGGCTTCAAATCTTGACTCCCAAATTAAAGTTTCTACTCCACATGCTTCATCTTTAATCCTCGACTCATTTCCACCCTCCCAAGCTTTTTTTAACCGCTCCTGGGACCCTGTTATGATCCCATTGCTCAAGTTTTTGCAGTCCACTGAATCCTTTCTTATGCTAAATGTGTATCCATATTATGATTACATGCAATCCAACGGTGTCATTGCTTTGGATTATGCTCTATTTCATCCACTCTCTCCTAACAAGGAAGCTGTTGATCCTAACACACTCCTGCATTACACCAACGTCTTTGATGCTGTTGTTGATGCAGGGTACTTTGCAATGTCCTATTTAAACTTCACTAATATTCCCATTGTTGTAACCGAATCAGGTTGGCCTTCCAAGGGTGACTCATCTGAACCAGATGCAACTCTTGACAATGCTAACACTTACAACAGTAACCTTATTAGACACATTTTTAACAACACGGGGACTCCTAAACATCCTGGGATTGCAATTAGTACGTATATTTATGAACTTTACAATGAAGATCTTAGGCCTGGGCCTATTACAGAGAAGAACTGGGGGCTTTTTGATTCAAATGGGGTGCCAATTTATATCCTACGATTGACTGGATCTGGGACTGTTTTGGCAAATGATACTACAAATCAAACATTCTGTGTTGCAAGGAACGGTGCTGACCGCAAGATGTTACAAGCTGCCCTAGATTGGGCTTGTGGACCGGGAAAAGTGGATTGTTCTCCTCTGTTACAAGGGCAACCTTGCTATGAACCAGATACCGTAGTGGCACATGCCTCGTATGCTTTTGATACATATTATCACAGGATGGCTATGGCTGATGGAACCTGTAACTTCAATGGGGTAGCCACCGTCACCACCACAGATCCAAGTACGTGGCCAAAATATTTTCCTTTCTGGAGCACATTTATCAATTACTGCTTTGTGCTATTTGCAACAGTGATGATCTAATTAAATCAGTGCAAAGAGAATTCATTTAAAATGAGAACTAAAGAAGGCACTCGAAACATTTCATGTTTGCCTGTAATCTTGAAACCACTTGCTTGATTACTCTTCTTGTTTTAGTTGTTGAAACTATGAATTTTGAGTGTTACACTACTCATGCAGAGAATAAGAATCCCATCAAATGAGTATGTGCGAAAGTATAGGAGATGAAAGATATTTAAAGAAAAACAAAATGAACCTCCTGCAAAATAATTGATGGATACGGAGAATTTCCTATAACTAAATGTTAGTTGTGCAATTGAAAAGTAATTTGAAGTTTGATAACTTGATGGGATTACTAATATCTGTTTATCCTGGTGCAGGTCATGGTTCTTGCATATTTCCTGGAAGGTATGAAACTCAAAATAGGTTATTCAGATTTCTCTGATATCTTTTCACAATTTCTAAGTTCAATTACTGTGAAGTTCTCTGAAGAAGTTCTGTTTTTACATTCTTGCAGTGGTGGAAGAAATGGCACCTTTACGAATAACACCCTCCCCATTCCATCCTCAAACTCTACGGTATCTGGCTGTCATTCACGATATTTTGGTAGCAGCAGTGCTTTCACGACCTTGGTGGTACTTGGTGTTCTACTTTGGGGTGCTACACTTTTGTAATGGTATTTCTTTATCGTGCATCTTTGTAAATGCATTGACAACCTCGAAACGATTGTTCTGCTGTTGCTGTAACTTCTCTTCACACCCAGTTTTGTTACTACTCCAAGGAGTGTATGGGGTGATGGTCGTTTAAGAAAGAGCCGTCTGGCAATTAGGTGTAGAATTGTTCATTAATTTGTAAAAACAAACCAATTTATTAGATTGAAAAGTGATTTGAGAATTCTGATTAGAAAATCTTTCTATGTTCCTGTTCTGCATCTGTACTTTTAGTGCCTGATTGACAAATGACAATCATTTTGGTAGAAAGAGTTCTGAATATTGTTTTCTAGGAGAATGCGTTGTTAAAAAATAATGAAAGTTTTTGGTATACGTGCAAAATATTTTATTTTGTGAATGTATGATTAAAAATAATTATGTACAAATCATAAAATAAATTAAAGAGCATCAAACATGCTCTTAGTGTCCATAGCAACATTCATTAATGAATAATGCTAATCAAACAGGGACGTGCTACGACACAAACACCTGTGTGGTTATGTTTTTTTTTTTCAAATTGTCTAATGATGTTGCGTCACGTGTCTTGCTGTTTTTAATATTCATCGAATCTATTTGTGTAGCATGATTGTTAATTAATTATGGGATTAATTTCGTTGTACAGGGAGATTGTAGAGGGAGCTTGACAGAGAAATAGGTGGCCAAACTGTATCGGCTGTTTTGTCCCGGCCCATTAATTTGTCCTTGCCCCAATGAATTAATGTTCTCTCACTCTCTCTTTGTAATGCTATCTGTACAATCTCCTTTTACATGTAACATATTTCTTAATTATTTACGAAAGTTGATGGATTTTCAATGTGCTTCGTATAATCATCTCCATAGAAGTAGTCCAACCTAACTTAAATGCCCGACTCGAACTTGGTAGTGATGTAGTATCAAGTTGTGACGTGGCTCAAATTCACACTTGGGGATTTATTCTTACAATATGAAAATGGATCGAAAGCAATAATAAGCAACACCAAATGCTCGATATACTAACATAAAACCTTCATTTAGGAGTCGACATAAGTGTACCAATTACATTTATCACCTTGAACACCAAATATGTCTTGTCAGATCAAGTCAACGACATTCTATTTAATTTTGGAGAGAGTTTCAGGTATGACAATGAATATTGACATTTAGTGACTAAGGAGTATGTTGCGTATACTATACGTAATATATCTTTTATCTTGCTTAAATTTCATTCTTCAACTAACCTTGCTAATAATGCTATGTTCATGTGAATGTAAGAACCATGGACTTTACAATTGTCTCAATATTTTCTCACTGTATGTTGGTTCATTTTGTCGCGTTATGGATAGTTTTAAATCCTACATGTAATAAAATAAACTTCAAGATAACATAAGAGCACGAATGAACCTAGCTTTCGGCTAACATCTACCCCAAGTTCCAAGTCATCAACTTGCAAATGACACATAATCTCAACTACATGTATGACACCACTCTTCATAAAAAATGAAGTCACATTTAAAGATTGAAACAACATGTTTAACAAAGATCGAGCTATATACTTGCTGATGTAATTGTGTGTTTTCTTTACACGTCAATTAGAGGCATGTAAAGCGCGCGCACACATATATATCTCAATTAGGCCCTTCCTCAAAGAGTACCCTTAGGGTGGTCATTTGGCAATAGTTGAGTACTTTTACGTTGTGTACATTAGAACTTCGCATGACAAGCAGTGCAGACAAAACCAGAAGAGCCTGAAAATCTGCAGCCCTGATGAGCTTGTTGGTTAAACTGCGACTTGTTATTGAAATTGCACTTCGGGAGCTGCAGCCAACACTCTAAACACAAAGCGTCAGCCCATGCTGCCTCTGCGAGTTCTTGACCTGTAATACATATGCCACACTCATCACACCTAGGAATGCAGTGATAGCATCCCCTACATTCAATCGTCAGATGCTGCTTCTTCTTCGGACAGAAAACTCCAGGGCAGTCGAAAACCATACCTACTTCATTACACTTGGGACACACATCTACATCTATTGGACAATCAGTTTCTTCATGTTTAACACTCGAGCATTTCTTGTGCTCATGATATAAAATCTTTCCTTTCTTCTGTTGTGCTTGGTTCAAATCTAGTAAGTTGTGAAGCGTGTCAAGGTCTTCTTTCTTCATGTTGTAGATGCCAGTGATTTTTAGGCTCTTTAGTCTGTAGTTGTTTTTTGTTAGCAACTTCACTGCTTTAATCAATCCCTCTGGTGTTAAGCTTGTGCAACCTGGGCTATAAAGCTGAAAAGGATACATCAAAGGTTAATCTCCCTGTAAATTCTGCAGTACAGTTGAAACTCCATTTTTCCAGAGACTGTACTACCCATCTTACCAAACCATTCTCGTTTGAGTAGTTATTTGGTCCTTGGAGTGTGAAAGGTTTGGTAAGAAAGTATGAACTTCTTGCTAATCAACGAGGGATGATTTTTTTGCAATTGCCAGGACATGATAAAGTACATTATCTAATCAAAATTGGGGTGTTTGATGCACATTATCGAGAAGAAAATGCATTTTGTGATGTGATGTGATAAAAAACACGTTGTTAAAAAATAAGAAATTTTTTTGAATTTGCGTGTAATATTATTTTATTGAAAAATGTGTGGTTGGAAATGAGTTTTGAAAGATGCGTGTCAAACATGGGGCTAAGATATCAAAACAAATGAATTGCTATTATAAATAAACACCAACCATCTTATCCTCCCGCCTCTTCCTATCTTCTCACAAAATTTAGAAAATAATCCTTATAATTATACAGCAGCTAAATTGTGCAAAAAACACCAATCAAAGCCAACGTATCATGTCACAAGAAGAACAGTATACCTTGGAGATCAAAGGATTTTCCTTTACAACCTTTAGAAGTCCATCATCTGTAACTTTCACACAGTTTTCCAGAGCAAGAACCCTTAGCTGGCCATTCGCTTTCGATGTAATTTTCATCAGAATATCGTCTGAAAGACACGTGTTCAAAGGCGGTTCGACTATTACGTTAATCCATGGTAATATGTCATTGTTTACAGCATCCCTAAATGATTTGCAGACTTGACTCATGGAAAGAAGCTCAAAAACAGGAAGAAAAGCTAAAACAAAGAAAAGGGCTTCATGCGGTGGCCCTGATTCAGAACAAGTATTCATGGTTTACTCAAATGAATATGATAGAGAGGAAAATATTTATGAATGGAGATGATGGAGCGGTATGGCAAGTTGCATATCGTATGGAAATTTATAACGAAACAGTGACTTGCAAGACGATGTTCAATGCAAGTACTACGGCCCAC
>CAIGRN010117527.1:0-30377 GCA_903798345.1 Fraxinus anomala
TACTTAGAAGCACAATTGATAAAAAAACAACAAGCTAGTTTGAGATGCAATATTAATGCTAACCAAAACACCAGGACCACATTAATATCACAAAACATCAAAACTCAAACAGCTATGCATATGATATGCAATGCACATTCTTCCCCTTACTGCATGTTCTCAATATTTTTATGTAGTAGGCAAAACGTATCTATGTCTTTCCCCAAAGACCCCTCGACATAAAATCTCCCCCTTTGTAAATATTCTCTCCCCACTCCCCTTTTTGTCACAAATGACGAAGGAAAAAAATTTAACATATAATCACTCAAAAATGCAGTCGATAGCATGCATAAATATAATCAATGTACAGTAAACCTTCACACATACTCAATTCAAGTTAACATGGAATAAATTGTATAAGTGATCCATATATGTAAAATGTCACTAATTCTTTGTAAATAGGACTCCAAACTTTAATTTTGTGAAAAATGACATGTTAAATGTTACTGCCAATAAGTATATTCCTCTACTTATGAAAGTCAAACTATTTACAGCGCATTAGGACCTTTAAATAAAAGTTCATTGTGTATTGATATTTTCTTTTCTCCCCCTGACTTTGAGCATATTTTATTTTCATATATTTCAATATTTTAAGCTCATAATTATTTTTACACATCTTAAATGCAACATCTTCTCCATTAAATGACTAAAATGACCCATGTAGCGAGCTTTAGGCCGGTTAACCCAAGTCAGTTGACCATAGGCACCAGGTTATGAGAAATCCCGTATGCTTAATATCTCGAGTCAAATAAGTTCCGAATAAAAATATAAGATATTAAGTTTTTTATTACCGGGGATAAATTTGAGCTTATGTCTAATAAATACGGTCAATTCATGTTTGAAGTCACATTACTAACAAGTGATTGCCATCCCAAATCTCACACACACGGTAGAGTTGCACTAACAAAATCAAAGTGTGTACAGCGTAGATAGTACATGAAAACATATATATTAAATACTCCATAATAATCTAAATCAGCAATGAAAACTATGTTACTATTCATCAATTATGTCCATACATGATCACAACATACATGTTCAAGAATATTATATATCATGATGTAGTAAAAATTTCAATCATTTTTATTTTTCAATTTTCAATTTTTATTTATTTATTTTAAAGTATGAATGCACCACAAAACAAAATAAAAATCAAACACACAATCCAAAACAAAATGTGCATGTGCCAGTGCAAACATGACTAAAATGCACATGCATAAAACAAAAGCCTAAACATAACTTATTTTCACCCGACTTGCTCATTCCTAAAATGTTATCTAACTTTTCAGAACTACCAGAGAAGGCAAGCAGTTGATACATAGAATATTCTAGATCATTCTGAAGGTTCTTAACCTAGATATCTAAGGTCCCTTTCTCAATGGTTGACTCACTGATTCTCCTAGAGGACTTCTCAAGCTCACTGATGATGTTCTTAACATGAGTCTCTAAAGTTTAGTTCATGGATTTCACTTCACTCAGGATCGAGGTAAATTCCTTAATGTGCGCTACTAACTTCTCAAGTTCTTTATTCTTCGCGCTCAAGGCTTTGTTTTTAGTAAGAATCTTGAGACTCTCTTCATATATCTTATCATAAGCCTCTTGAATATCTTTCTCACTATCTAAGTCCTCTTTTCTTTCACTCCACTGGTCAGATCATTCCTTAACTTTTGTAGGAAAGACATTATATTATTCACTTTCCTCACGAGTGGATTTCTCACTTTGATTGTCCGAGTTAGACTCGTCATCAGTGAGAGTAACATTCATAGCATTATCTGAATTTCTCCTACTGCTAGGGCACTCACTCCTAACATGACTAAAACCTCGACAATTATGGCACCTCATACATTTAGATTTTCTCCTAGATTCACTCGGGCTACATTTGTGTCTCTTTTGAGGGTTATTTTTCTTCCTAAACATTTTTCGAAATTTTTTAGCCAGGTAAGCTAACTCCTCATTATCCTCTTTTGCCCCTTTTGTTGGTGTAAATCATCTCGAACAATCAACACTACTTGGTTGTGGTTTGGTATCGAATGAAGACACATATACTTTTGTGTGGTTGTTCAGAAAATGACTTCAATGTATGCACGGTAAGACACCGCTTGGAATAATTACTGATCAAGATGGGGCAATGCAAAATGCAATTCATATGGTTTTTCCAAACACAAGGCATATATAGTGTTTGTGGCACATTCTGAAGAAGTTGTCTGAGAAGTTCGGATACCACGATGATAAGGCATCGATTTTTCGGGCCATACACGTATTGGTTTATGATTCGCAGTTTGTTCAAGAATTTGAAGAAGGCTGGGCTGCTTTTATTGATACTTATGCGTTGCAGGATAATGATTGGTTGTCTGGACTATATGAGAACAGAGGCCATTGGGTCTTTTATTTTTTGAAGACTAGTTTTTGGGCAATGATGTCGACAACACAAAGAAGTGAGAGTATGAATGCATTCTTCGATAGGTATGTGCATTCCAAGACCTCAATGAAGTAGTTCGTCGAACAATATGAATGAGCATTGCGTAATAAAGTTGAGAAGGAGTTCCAAGTGAATTTCAAGTCATTTTTGAAAATGTTACCGTGTGCAACACAATACGAAATGGAGCAGCAGTTTCAAAGAGTTTACACAATCTCAAAATTCAAGGAAGCTCGGGATGAGTTCACGGGGAATGTTTATTGCGATATCATATCTACTTCGGAGGGGCACTTTGGGACGATTTACGAGGTACGGGAGGATGTCATGTACGAAGGGTGACGCAAGAAAAATAATTTCTTATCTCATTCGACAAACAGAATTGTAATATTGTTTACAGCTGTCACTTGTTCGAGTTTCGGGGAATAGTTTGTCAGCATGCGATTGCAGTATTGATTCGTTGTGACGTTACATTACTTCTAGAAAAGTACATACTACGGAGATGGAAGAAAGATGTGAGTAGAGCACACACCAGGGTGGCAGTGAATTACGATGGTTTGGTTAGTTTTCCTGAACAGTTGAGATACGACGACATGTATCGCGCATTCGCCCAATGCCATCTCGCAGCATACTGTTCAATTAGCTGATCAGTGCACTAATTCTCAAAATAATGTCAGCGTGATCATCCGTGATCCGAAGTCGTCGCGCACAAAGGGGACACCGAAGAAGCTTCGAAGAAAGGGTTCATTAAAATCAAGTTCTAAGAAAGCCAAGGTATGTTAACACCTTCGACTGTGAACTTTAAATGTGTCAAAAGTACTAAAAATAACTACATTCGATGTGATGTTCAAGGCAATTCGGCATCGAGTAAAGGGAAGCGTCCGAGAATGAGGCAAAGTGATGTGGTAGTGAGTGTTGTCAATAACCAATTAGCTCAATCAAAACAATATTTCGTGCAGACACCATTCTCATATTTAAATTATTCAATGCCGGTAAAATTCCCGTTACCACAGTATACCAACGCAAGACCATTATCCATTTCAGGACTACTACCGTCTTCGAGTTTGATCCCTCCTTCATCAGCAAATGTTATATACAGTTCACAAGGTAAGAACACTAGAAGACATTTAAATGGGTAGTTATTTCATGTATGCACATTTAATGATCTCATGCATTGTAGGTGAAGCAATGCCGTACTACTATCCGCCTTTACCGGATCACTGAAGGGGAAGAGAGTGTTCGTTAGAGTGGATCTGAACGTCCCCACCATCTAATACTTGATCGGCTATGGAGCTAAAGTTATCCTCGCCTCTCACCTTGTACGTATAAATTCTTCTTCAATATGAAGATTAGGTTTTAATCTATAGTACTGAAGTTAATTAGGAATATTTGATAGTTGTTTCAATCTGCTTGATGGAATTGATGATATGTATTTTATTGCTATGTATTTTGATACTCCAACACTCTGAATGAAATCCATTTTCATCTTCTCTTTGTTTTAGTTCTAACTTGGGATTCACTATAACTACTTAATTATATGTGATTGACTGCATTTAATCATGTCTCGTAATTGCTGATTCAAGATTATATGTGGTATATATGATTTGCATTTTGTCCGGATCCTTGTCTACTTGCACAAAATTATCAGTCAACAAATTGTATAAATCTACCTTGCAGTAACACCAATCTTTCCTACATTATTTTTCAACCAACATTTTGTTAGAGAACCCAACATTCTGTGTGAATTTTTCAAGGAATTGGTGATGATTACTTAGCTAGATGATTTTTTACAATGCAACATATTATCTGATGTGATGAAGGAGTTTTACATTTCGTTAGAGAACCCAACATATTGTTATCTGATCATTTTTTATTTTCCCGTGCAGGTTCGTTTCTGCCACTCATTCCACGAAGTTTGTGAGAATTGTCATTGGGCTTCAAACTTATGAAAACAAAAACTGGAAATACCTACAACTCCTGCAGCAGCTGCATTTTTCTAATTTGAAGTAATTTCTTTTGTATTGGCAACGGTGAATCACGTTTGTAGAGAGGTTGCATTGTTTGGATTTTAATGTTGGGCGGATATAGCTTACACAATATTCGAGTATTATTAGGTGCTCATTTTGATGTTCCATTGGTTGTTTGAATTTTGTTTTTCCTGATTATTGAAGGAGACTTAAATGTCTGATGGATGTTTCATTTTGCTTGGATTTAATTGATCAAGTTCTTGAAAAATTACAGTGAGTTCACAGATTTCATTGTTGGCAATGGGCGCTCCACTGTTTCTTGGTGAATCAACTAAGTTTGTGTTTCATAAATCATTTCCTCATCAGAAGAATAAGAATCTGTTTTCTTAATTGTATCTTAAGACTTGTTTTGCTGTGTCATAAGAGATAAACACAGATTGAAAACAATAACTCCATAAATACATAAACGCTAAGAAAAAAACCAAGACTATAAAGTATAAACTATATAAACTAGAATATTTTTCACTTAATACATTGTCAGTTAATTTATACAAAAGTTCACATTCAAATAGTTTACAAACATAGTTCACATAAATTCGGTCATAATAATCCTACATATACAAAACTTCATGTGACCGTTCGATTAATAACTACTAATCAAGGCGACGCCTCCACTCATGTATTCGACTCCGTGCTACATTTTGCCTTGCATACCATCACGTTCACGTCTACTTCATCGTTGACGCGAATGCGAGATTGGAACATTTGTGATAGATTGTCAACTCTTTCGGCCGCCGCTTGGTTAACTGAGGAAGTGCTACCGCTAGAAGATTCACCGCTTGATTTTTCTTTCACAACCCAATCCCAAAAATCACAATTGTCGCTGCAGCAAAGAAATAATCGCCCTTTATTTGCAGTCCCCTTCTCAACCACGAAACACTTTTCAAATCCATGCTTGCATGATGGACATCAGCGTTTCCGTGGGCATTCGGCAAAGTAGTGGGTTTTTGATCTACAACAATGACATATTCCAACATTCCTTCCAGCCATTCTGCGATGGGAATAAACCACATTTCAATAGTATTTGAACAGAAATAACATGAAAACTAGATATAAATTAAGTATGATTTGAATGCATTAATTGGCATTAACAAATAATGTTTTGTACACTAGACAAGTCAAGAATAAAGAAATAGACAAGTATATTCCGTAAGGTTATCCCATACACTCTAAATTAATCTAACCAAGCTGGTCTATGTGTTTCGTCCTTTAACAAGCCAGCCATTTTTTCTTAGTTTAGATACAGCAAAGCTTTTAGACACACTTAACTAGAAATCTCAAAGATCCCAAAATATGCAAGAGACCACATCATAGATGTAGATTAATGCTGGTGATTACTAATTCTACAATATCATTAATGGTAAAATTTTATGCTCAGTGATACTGCCGAAAGCATAGTTTCGCAAATGTTTGGCAGAATATCAAGTTCATTAAGAAAAGATAACATTAGCAAGCTAATCTTTCTATATCAAACATTTTCAAGATTTTCCAAAAAAAAAAAAAAAAGGCTTCAATAATTTTTATCTAAGTTCCCGATTTTCACTTCCACTTCTGTCATATAATCGGAAATTTCAAGAAAATCAAGATTCACTGCTAAAACACATCCTTTCACAACCAATATGCAAACAAACACTATGGTTTACTAATTTTTTTTTTTTTTTCCCTCATTGATGAGGGAAAATTCTGAACTAACTGAGTACAATCAGGTGTCTACGTGACTCCAATATCAAATACCATGCCTTCATCTTCTGAACCTCTTCAACAAAAATCGAAAAAATTGTAACAGAGAATATAAATACCATGCCTTCATCTTGCTCTGGCAAAAACAATTGAAGCACCCGCAAGCATAATCTTGAAGTTCAATTGCTCGTTTCAGATTTTTTGGGTCTCAAACCTTAAACAAGTATCCAAATTTCAGTGAACTGCAATATTAGAAATCATACCTTCACTCAAAATGAGGTAAATGAAACCGGAATGTCGAGTGCAGTGCGACCGGAGATCCAAAATCGTCGGGATGGAAGTACTGCCAGATGAGCGATGGTACCTTACATTGACGTGAAACCGGAGATGGTGACGGTGTGACGCTTGATTTGGGTAGAATCGATTATGTGGAATTGATTTGCGTGGGTGTGGATATGGGGGAAAGGGGTTAGCGTTTTCGAGAGGTTTTCCAATTTTTTTCCCTTTTTTTCTTTTATTTAATGTGCTTTCCACGTCTCATTGACCGGGCTGTGTAGCGGGACTGCTCCAACACTATGTTTTCTCACATAAAAAGTTGCAAGAATAGTACAATGCAATGATCGGAGGTGTGAATCCTTGCCTTCAGTGCCACCTCTGTTCTTCGGTGCCACTTCTAAAATTTTTACGCGTCATTTTATGTAGAATTTTAATAAACATGACGATACAAAAGCAATTTCATTTACTAGACAATAAAGTGGTGGAGTCCACAAGTGATGCTATTTAGCACAAATAGTACTTTGGTGACGAGCATCACTTGTACTAGATAACATAATTCTAAAATTCACTATCACTTCAACTATTATTGCTAGTGATATATAGCATTGCTCAGATAAAAGATGTTTGTTTTACCAAAGAACAATGCTATTTATCATTGGTTTAGATGGCATTAACCCCCTAATTCCTTGGCTAATAAACCAAAATGTATCACAACTTCGTTAAACAATCACCTATTCGTAGACTATTTAAGAGCATGGGGTGAATCACCAAAATTTTGACACCTCAAAAAATTGTATGAAGGTCAATTTTTTTTGGAAAAACATCCAAGGGTACAGTCAAGTTAGGACAATAAATCAAAACTCTTTGTGGGTTGCCCTATGCAATATGCAGCTCATGCAAAACTAGTTAAATCTTTGTTTTATTTATTGAAGGAAGTGAAGGGAAAGAATCCAGAGCCGCACTTTGTTGAACATTTTGACAAGGGAGAATCTCCAATGGAACTTGCCAATTTCTTGATCACTTTTCTAGTTTCTCTACTGTATATGGAGTATATCTTGCAATTTGAAATATAAACATGATAAATAAACCTATTTAATATTCATTTGTGTTGGCATAAAAAACCTAGGGGATTTTATTGTCAAATTATTAACACTTCTTCACACACAAATACACATGATTCATGTAGAGAGTGATTTACAACATCTTCAAAAGACTATCTATTTATAAATAGTATCTTATGCATAATAGAACGTATCTTTAATTTAAAGACAATATTTTTTATGCACTCCAACAAGCTCTCCATTTTGACTCACTATTCTATTTTTTCCGATCAACATTTAATAATTTCTCCTCGTAATATAATTTTTATATGTTAATGGCCAATCAATACAAATATAAATTGAATAATTTAAATTGTAGAGTATTGAAATTTGTAATTTATTAAATACAATCATTGTACATTAAGAATGGAGAGTTAGTTTTGGCTCTTTAAATTTGAAGAGCCAAACTCACTCTTGATTTTAAAAAGTTCAAATAAAAAGTCTTTTGAAACTCATTTTTAAGTATTGTCTTTCTAAGAGTATCTTGGAAATGTTCTTAGGCTCAAAAAATAAGTAATAACCATAAAAGATGACCAATTGGAGAATACCTTGAAATAATTGAGACAGAGAAGTTCAAAGTTGAAACAATTTTAAGATCTGCCATTTGATCAAA
Source organism: Fraxinus anomala (assembly GCA_903798345.1). NCBI lineage: Eukaryota > Viridiplantae > Streptophyta > Magnoliopsida > Lamiales > Oleaceae > Fraxinus > Fraxinus anomala. Next base: position 8,149 of record CAIGRN010117527.1, read on the forward strand.
CTCTTCAAAATGAAGATTTTCAGTTTTAACGAAAATTTAACCAATAAAGAACAAAAATGGACAGACTCTCTCTACATTTGGCTTCACCAATTCTCAGCATGGCCCATACAGATAGTCGAACTCTAGGACCATAGATTACCGTCCATTTCAAGAAATATGAAGTATTAGCGATCAATAAAGGATTTGTTCATGAGATCGACTGCTGAATCCATGAACTGCCACCACATGAACAAGTAACCATATCAGTTAAGAGAATGCTAAAGTTGATACAGTTACTCATTTGAACACAAAATAGATGAAGAAAACACTTCATATACAAATGGTTGACACGAGGCGAGGAAAAATCAGCTCCATTAATATGAGAACATAAGTAGGGTCCAGGGAATGCGTCTAAAGAGATAATATGGCAGCAGGGAATCTAACATTAACTATGCACTACTAAAGCGGCTTGATTATCTAACTCCCAAGACAAACCGATAAAAGAACATTGCATTATAACAACGTTCAAATGCATGAAATTTACCCTTCCAATTGATTTGAGTTCCCTTCCAACTGGTTCCATAAACTTCATATCGATCTCAATGGGCCATACCTGCATAGATGAGTACGAGGAGAATGAATTTTATTCGAAAAATATGAGCTAGAGGGCTAGAAGGATGATCAGGCTGTGTGCCACAAAAGAAATTGAGAATTCCTATTACCTATGAGCTAGATAACAAATAAATAATATCCCTTCCAAAAGAAATTATTTCTAAATTCCAAGAGAATGCTCCAATATTTGTTACATCTAAGTGTATAAAATTCAATATAGCCTCATATAACTCCTCTCAGTACTCTACTATTTTTCTAAATTCAATATTTGTGTTTGTTGAAAAACTGTGGACACTGCCATCTGTTTCTGTTGAAGGCTTGAGGCAAAAAATTGACCTTCATTCTTTCCAAGTACACAACCAATCCAATCCACTTTGAATTTTATGTGATGTCGGTGCAAATTTCCATTCATAACTTTAGAGATCTTACACAAATGAAAGTCAATTTAAACTGATAACTACCCCTTTCAGCAGTGTATTTACCTGATGTACTGTTGGACATCGTCTTTTTTTATTTTTTTATTTTTATGCTCTTTAGTTCTTTTGAATAATTTTTGTGTGCTGCTTCATTGAAATTGCATTAACTGTCATCAATCTAATAATCATCAAGACCTTCCTCTGAATCTTCTTTTACACTTATGGGACAACATATGAATATTTCAATAGCAAATATTAATTAACTTTAAATTTTCTAAAGCCACATAATTGGTTTCAAGTTTACATGCTAACTTTTTCTACTTCCAAATTTAGATACTCACTAACTTGAATATCATCAACTTTTCTATGGGGGAAGGTGGCTTAAGGTTATCTTTTAGGGGGGTTTTTAAAGACTGGGAAGCGCAGCTTGTTCAAAATCTTACGGTGAAGCATTATGAGTTTAACATTGTGGATGCAATGTGGACAGAGTTGCCTGGAATGGCACTAGTAATGACATATTTTCTTCAAGTCTTTCTATGAGCTCCTCCTTTGAGTTTCAATTCCCAAATTAAGTAATCTATATTGCAAGACGAAAAATATAGCTCTGAGTTCAAATAAATACCGAAATAAACAAAAAGTGTATGTTTATTTTTCATGTAAGTAACATTCAGGCGATGAAGAGAAAAATGAACTATTTAATAATAAAAGCTCAGGCTCAAAAAAGGCACCTTGAGACCAAGTAATTTAACAGGTGCAGTCTGTCCAGGCACAATGCAATCTGGCCCTGCTGCTTCCAATATAGCCTCCTTCCCTAGCCCACTCCCAATGGGGTCTGGGTGCTGAAAATTCCTACCATAAACCCATAAGGTTACAAAGCATAATGATCTATAGAACTTTATTTATAATTTTAGAAATCAAAGAGAGATGCATTAAATGAAAAAATAATTGATACACATGCACAGTAAAGATTGTAATTTTACATGAAAATATCAAAACTGGGTAAAATTCACTAGCAAAAGAACATCCTGAGGACCTTGGCACTAAAAAATCTATAGAAAACCATATGAAGTCTAAACGTATACATAGAAACACATTACGGATTGCAGCGAAGCATAAGAGGATTAGAACTGGGAACTAACTCTCTATTCTTCTTCAAGTAATCCCACTATAACCTAATAGAATTAATATAATAGCATATTTGATACGCAGTAAACATGACGAGAAAGTCGCAACTTTTTCTTCTATAATATTATCCATAGCTATCAATCCTCTGTACCCAATATACCAGGAAAGCATAGAAACGTATAAAAGATCTACATTAAACAGAAAATATTGCCACTCTATAAAACTATTGAAGCTATGTAATTCCTCACCAGCAAAAGCACCAAATATGAACTTCAAAATAAATTAGATATAACGTATAATATTAGAGTTAATTATCGACAATTACACACACACAAACGCCATATACGTCTAGTGACCTTCATAACAGAGAGAGCATATTCCGAAAGGGGGGTTTGAGGGAGACGAAGAATTGGGGAAAGGTGAATTTTAGGAATAGGCTTGGAACCAGAGGATGCCCTCCAGGGCACATCGTTTTGTAAGGAGGCTCCTCCATTTCTGGACATTGGTTGCGGAGTGGAAGCTAAAAGTATATCTTCTGTAACTCGCTCAAAAAATATGCAGTGTATGTGCTTAGGGAGATAGATTAAATGATTGGGTGGGGTGTTGTTATCAATGAGAAATTGTGGTTTTCTCTGTTTTATCGTTGTTTCAAGATAAGAATTTGGATATTAAGCTCCGAAAGCGGAACGGACCTATGGATTTATATATAAGGCGGAAGAAGACGGCAGCGTCTACAGGGGATTGATCGTCTCTTTGTAGTTTGTACGATTTTAATGGTAATAGTCTTGAAAACATTGTGGCGATTTTCTGTGTTTCAGCTTTACGTATTGAGTTTTGAATTCATTTTGTGTTGTATTTTGAATGTTTATTTTGAGATTGTTAAAAATGTATTTTTTTTATATTTTAAAAAATTATTTTGAAAACAACCAAAACGCATTTTAAAAATTTTGGCTTGATTATAACTGAAAACATTTTTATTTTCGTAAAATTTGAACTTATTTAGAAAATGACTTAAAAATTGTAAAGAGAACATGCCCTTAACACCCTCAAATCGAGAAATACCTTATTACGAGGGAAATATTAATATGATCTAACTTTAAAATAATAATAATAATACAAGAAATCTAACGAGTTTAAATAACTAAAAATTAAAAATAAAAGAACTTGGGTTTCATATCTTACGTACGAATGGTAAAACCCCCGAAATCGCAAATCAACCCAACCCAACCCAATTCAGGTTGGTTTGGAGCCCATTTGATCGATTTTAGGGTTGGACCTGAACATTCAGTTCGTGATTGAGTTTTCCATTTATCCTCTCCGTTAACCCACTTTCTTTACAAAGTTTGTGACCTCACCATGAGTTCAAACCCACCTTGAATTCGTCTACTACCACCATCGATACTACAAACCCATGCACCAACATGCACTGTGAGATCAATGAAAGCATATTTGAAATACTGCTTGCCTCCATCTTTAGCCATCGACAGAATGTTGAAAAGGTGGAAATCTAATAAAAAACTAGAAGGGGATGGACCATGAAAGAATTCTGGTGACCGCTTAATTAAAATAGGGTACAATTTATGTAAGATCTCAATTTTTTGGTGAATTTTTATTTTTTATTTTTATTTTTATTTTTTTAAAGATTGGTCATTGACATTTCTATTGGTGGTGATGGCAGTGGAGGTGGTGATGGCAGTGGTGGAGGATCGGGAGGTAGTCGTGGTGTTGAGTCGAAATTTGTGGTGATTTCTTGGTTGTGATTGTGCCTTAGGTGGATCAAAATCGAACCAAATCAACTCAAAATACAAGTCCAAGTAGGACCCCTAATCGATTTGGATTTTAGGTTGGGCTTCGATCTATGCCCACCTCTAATCTTATGTATTCTCATTTCACTTGTCAACTTGTCACATAGAAGTATCTTAAGGGCTTTGGGCATTCAGACTATTCTTTCTTGATACTCTAACTATAATCATATTCCTATGGTCCTGGAAGATCATGAGAAAATAACATTTACGTGCCCATATGATACATTTTCTTATCAGAGAATACCATTTAGATTATGTAATGTACCAACTTTATTCTAGTATTGTATGATGTCAATCTTCATAGACATGGTGGAGAACTACGTCAAAGTTTTCATGGATGATTTCTCGATCTTTTTATCTTTATTGATGAGTACTCAAATCACTTGGGATCAAAAGTTTTCAGAGTTTTCTAAGACACGCATGATTCTATAGGATGTTCATCAAATTCTTCTCTAAAATTACAAAGTCACTCTGCAATGTACTTGAAAATGACATTCTTTTTCACTTTTTCAAATGTGTTTGTTTGCTTTCAATACATTCAAGGAAAAGATAATATCAGTTCATGTACTTATTGCACCTGATTGGAGTTTACCATTTGAGCTGATGTGTGATGAAAGAAACTATGTATTTGGGGTAGTTTTTGAAATAACGAGATTCGACCCAAACTACACCTAGAGGGGGTGAATATGAAATTAAAAACTAAATAATTAATTAGTAACAAATCATTATTAATTATATATAGATAGATAATCAAACAGTTTAATTTTTCCTATATTGAAATACCGCAGTTATGAAAGCAATAAATAAACACAAGAAATGATCACAGACAAACCTTAATTGGGTAAAAACTCTAGGCACTTTGTCAGTCAACAATCCACTATAAACGAATTAGAACTTACAGTCTGTCATATTCGACTACCACTAGTACTTTCTGACCTCCTAATTGCAATTTTCACAGCTCTTCTGAATTTCGTGCTCCTGCACCGACTCCCAGCTACATTTTTCAAAGCCCTCCTGAATTGCGCGCTCCTGCAGCAACTCCCGACTTTATGAATTCATCTATCTCATGTGGATCAACGAAGAACTCCGCATTCTTCAACGACTAGAACTCCAGTCACATTCCCTTGATCTTCATAATTCTAACAGATATGTAGGAAGTAACAGTTTGGTATTTGGATTGTGGATTTGATGTTTTCACCGCCAAGAACAAATCACAGAACAAATGTTGAAATCCAATTTGATGAAGAGGATATGAAGAATATATGTTTTCACAATGATAAACCTTAAAATTTACGTTTAGAGGCGTTTTGTATTTATAGTTTATGTTTTGGGATTGAATGGGTCGGACAAAAAACCTTAAAAATTCGAATTCAAATTTTCTGGATAACCCTGTCGCTCGAGTAAAAGTTGGGCAACATGCGAGCAACAGTGTGTCGCACTCGAGAGAAGGCAAGACGACAGGCGGGCGATAATGTTTTTGTTTCTGTCGCTCGAGCCAAGTGTTGGCGATAGTCTAGCGAAATTGCGGCCCTATTTTTCCTTCTTTTCCATTCTCGAACCCTAAACCTAATGCAACTCAATTTCTACTATTTGCACATACTCCTTGAATTTTACAATATATTAATTTTAGTCCATTTTGTTCACAGGCTTGCCAATTACATCAAATACCTAACAGTTTTGAGTTAGAGCAAGAACAACATTTCTCTTATGATTTACTAAGTTAGCAAGACTCTCATTGAAGCTCGTTTAAAGTACACTACTATTGAGAAAGAGGCCTTTAGTAATGATATTCGCCTTCAACAAATACTGCTCTTACCCAATTGGATCGAATGTGATTGTGTACACATGTCATACCGTGCTAAAGTATTTGCTATCAAAGCAAAATGCGAAGTCAAGACTCATTCGATCAATACTTCTCTTGCAGGAATTTTGTTGGAGATCTGTGATAAGAGGGAAGCGAGAACTTGGTAGTCGACTATTTATCTCACCTTGATTTGCCAAAACAAGATCATACATATCATAACGAAGTTTTTCTCTATGAGACACTTCTATAAATTAGGATAGCTCCTTGGTATGCAGACTACATGAATTACTTGGCCATCTTTATCATTCCACCAGATTATTCGAATCAACAAAAAAAGAAATTTGTCAATGATATTAAGCACTACTTTTGGGATGATCATAATCTTTATAGAAAGGGTGTCAGATCATCTTATTTGATGTTGTGTATCGAAGGAAGTGATGGAAAAGCTTTAAGAACATTGTTGCTCATTTGCATAAGTCGATCATTCATGGCAATTGCAAAGATCTCACAATTTGTTTTCTATTAGCCTACACTATTTTGGGATGCTCATGCATTTGTTCAAAAATGTGATAAGTGCCAAAGGATGAAAAAAATCTCAACGAGAAATGAAATCCATCTAAATAGTATTTGAAGTGTAATTATTCAATATTTAGGGCATTGATTTCATGGAACTGTTCTCATTTTCATTCGATAATGAGTACATATTGGTAGCAGTAGACTATGTTTCCAAATGAGTGAGGTTCAATTTCTAAAAAAAACATTTTCTTGCGATATGACACATTTTGCCATCGTATTGCATTACCTCTCAACCCCTTTATCATACGTGGATTAGTGGGCAAGTGAAAATCTTCAACCATGAGTTAAAAAATATTCTTGAGCTCACAATGAATTGATCTCATACAGATTGGTTAAAGAAACTCGATGATACTTTATGGGCTTATTGAAAGGCTTTCAAAATACATATCGAAATGTCTCCATATAGTTTGGTTGTTTGAAAAAATGTGTCACCTTCCAATTGGAAAAAGAGGACTCTTCAACTAAATTGAATGGATGAATTTTGGTTGGGAACTTATGAAAATGCAAAGTTGTACAAGGAGAAAATGAAGAAGTGACATCAGCACATCAAGAAGAGGAATTTGTAGGTGGTCAACAAGTGTTGCTATACAATTCTTGTCTCGAATTATTTTCAATAAAATTGAAATCAAGGTGGTCGGATTCTTTCACAGTTGTTGAGGTATTTCCATATGACATGATTGAGTTGATAACTAAAGATGGCTTGAGAAAGTTCAAACTGAATAGACACAACTTGAAAGCATATTAGGGAGGAGATTTCTCGAACAAGAAGTCAATTGTCAAACTCACCAATCTAGAATAGACAAAGCAATAAATTCGAGCTACCAACTATAATTAAGCGCTTATTGAGAGGAAACACAATTTTCTTTCCTTTTATTTATTGTGGTTTCTAGGAATTAGACTTAGGTAGTTAATATAGCTTTTTATGTGTTTGGTTGTATTAGGTCATCCTCATCAACCAACATGAGGCATTCAAGGTATTGTGCATTGTGTAGTTATACATTGATCATTGCATATTCATAGGAGGCTAGAATGTGTACTTCCCGTGTCAATTAACGAAAATTTTGATTTTGAAGGGCAATCAAGAATTTTGTGTGAAAATATGCTAAAACGTGACTTTTGGGAGTGAGGTGATTATCCGAGTGAATTGTGTGTTAGAGCTTATACAATGACCTTAAAAATCATTTTGCACAAAATTCGAGTACTCGGGGACCAAAATCTTGGAAAACTACAAAAACATTCCTTGTTGGTAGCTAATGCGATCGGTCCAAGCGATCGCATGATGTTCAATGTGAAAAGCAGTAACCAAATTAGCCTGCCCATGCGAAACAAAGGTTTTAAACCTCTATTCAAATATTCATTCTCATAACCCCCACATTCAAATCCCCATTCTTCAACACAAATTACCATCAAGCGTTGTCAATCACAAGATCATGACTTTATCTAAGAAAGAAGACAACAACTCCATTCTCCAATTTATGCATATTCCCAAATCAAAACAAGGTAATGTTAAAAGTTTTAATTCTTTTCCTTACTTCACTTGAAAGTGTTATAGCTGATTTTGATTGAATAGAGATAGACGGAGTTTGGGCAAAAATGATATATTTTGGGCATAATTCAAAAATGGATTAGAAGATCAAGTGCTTGAATTGCAACTAAAAGGGACATAAATTGAATAGAAAGCTGGAATCAAGGACCAACTTGCACATGGGATAAAAGTTGTGCCCTACGATCGCATGGCAATTTCACTTGCAATTGCAAGAATTTAATATTGATTTGCAATGAACAATATTGGGCTAAATAAGATCGCAGCCAAATGTACCATGTGATCACAAGGTACATTTTTGGGAAAAAGAATTTGTTTACTTTTCAATTTTGTCCATCTTTTGAAAAACAATTTCACCTAGAGCTGGCAATGGGCCGAGCCGAGCGTGCTAGGCTCGTGGCTCGTTACTCGAGGGTCGAGCTCGTCATTTTTTTTAAAGATAAGCCTTAAAAAAAAGATAAACCCTCGATTTTGTACGAGCCCACTAGCCACTCGCCTGGCTCGTGCTCGGGCTTGTCATTTGACAAGCTTGAGCCGCCCACGAGCCAACTTTTCACAAGCCGAGCAACAGAGCCGCTCTGCCCGTTTGCCACACTAATTTCACCAATTATTTAATCCAATTTGGGATAGAAAATTTGACAGTCTTCATTCAAGAACTTGAAAAAGAATGCTAAGAAGAGACTACAAGCGTAAATCATCAAAAGTTTGAGGAATCAAAACTTGGAATAGAAGTTTAAAAGTGATACACTTATCTAGAAAGTTAAATGAGATTAATTGTTATGGATTTTGATGAACGGTGGCTATATATATCGTTTGTTAGGTAAAATTTGACACAAAATGATGGAATTGGACAATATAAGTGAAAAAATGGAAAAAAAATCATAGTTCGGAGAGTAAAAACTATCTAAAGGTTGATTCGGAACTCATATCATTAATTGGAGAATACTAGGAGTCAATTAGATATAACTGGAAGATGAAGGTCCAAAATTATATCAAGAAAAGACTTAAGAAGCGCATTGGACAAAAATGGGGACCAAAATGCAAAATAAGGAAAAGTGCATTGGTCGCGCACGCATCCAACACACCGCGCGTGCACGTGCCATGTAATTCCCAATCCGAGACTAACGTAGGTGAACTATGTGTGCACGCCAGTGACAACTCAACCCGCGCGGAGTTATAATTTTCCTGATGGGCCAGTATTCCTTCTACGATTCATGCTCTTTTGGAACCCAATTTTGAGGTTTTTTTTTTACCTAAATTCAGCTCATATAAATGCAGAACTTGGGCTAACATTCAGGATAGCTCTCTCTAACCTCTTAATACACATTCATATCATAAAATTCATCAAGAACAAGATGCAAATTCACATCTTTTGGGAAAGAAGATCAACCAGCAAGGAATTCAAAATTATTTATACAAGAATTTAAAGATTCAAGGCGCGGATTCAAAATCAAAATATTGATTTTCCATGAAGATTCTTATATTGTTCTATGTTCCGAGTTATGTCCTTTCATAATTCTTTGTATAATTCATATATAATTATGCTAGGCTAAATCCTTATTTGTATTGGGTGAAGATGAACTATTTTGCGCAGTTATTTAATTCAAGACAAATAGTTTAATTAATTCTTGCATTTCTTAATTAATTTTGCGTGCTTGTTGCATTATTTAATGATTGCGCACCATTTAGATGATTAATTGCTTGTTGTAGCACTGAGAGACTCACAATTACGTAGAACACTACATGACTAATACATGGACAATAGATATTAGAAATAACATATATTGCATGTGCAATCACTTTGATAATCGTGTTATTGAATGTGTTATCACCTAGGTAATCGTGTAATTGAATGCGTTCTATTTATATAAATTCAAACTAGAAATATGATCGGGTCGTGTGTAAAATAAAGTTAACTTATCTTGAAAAAGAAGGTTGAATACAATAAATTTATCGATTATCTTAAGTACATGAATAAAATTGGATTACATAGTTAAGAATTGAAATAGATAACAATAGGTGGATTCAGAAATCCAATACAATCATTCCATATAAGTTTACAAACCAAGATTTTACATACATTTTAAAATAATTCTTAGAATAATTACAAGTTACAACTCTTCAAATTCGATAGAAAACTTGTATATTTGAATTAGAATTTTTTCCTCATGGAACGATACTCTAACTCATACAATTATTATTTGTGAATGATCTCGTACACTTACGGAATTTATTCGAACAAAAAGCAAGGGATAATCCAATTAGTTGACGACTTGTTTGAAGGAATTCAAGAAGGGAAAATTGATTCTAATTCTTATTTTTACAAATATATTTTTTGGGTGACGAATATTCAAATATGTTGTTGTAATTTCATGATTAGCATGGTAGGCTAAACTTGTTATTGGAATGAAGATGTAAATCATTGTTTTACTGCTTTAATTCAAAAATCATTTCTTTTTGTATGATTTGTGGGAATTATTGATATTACCATTTAGATAATAAGTGGTTTATTTTGTTTCTCGGAGATTCAAATAGGTTCAGCACATTGTGATAATCAACATAAGGTTCAATAAACGATAGGAATAATTGTTCATGACTTGTGCAATCAAAATAGGTAATCTGTGACTTAATGCATTTACAAGTATTTGAATTTGGAATGAGAATATTTGGCATCGTGATTAGAAAGAAGTTTAATTTACCTGGAGGGGGATACATGAATATAGTTGGATTACATGTTGTCAATTTATACACAAATTAAACTAAAGAATATAAGTCAAAAATTGGAACAAAAGATCAATATATAGGCGAAGTTGGATTCCGAACACAATCTTCTCATAAAAGTTTTTTAATAAACATTCTTCATGTGTATTTAAGTAGGCATTAGAATATACATTAGTAATAAACATTCAAAATAACAATCCATTCATTTAATTTGGTTACATTCGTGCTTAATTTCGAATTGGTACAATTTAAGTTAAAGTCTATTCCTTGTGGGAATGATACTTTCTACTAAGTAAATATATTCCTTGTCAATGATCCATAAGCTTGCGGAATTACACAGAACATGTATCATAATTGGCCATGTTTCCAAATTCCATAGTAACACAATTTAATCAATGTTGTTTAATGTATAGTCTCAGTGTTTCAATAGATATCTAAATTCTAATACAAGCTAGCCATGCTGTAAAGTTCTTGTTCACAAAGTCTACTATACATAACTGGACAACTTCATTTATCTACTAATGCCTGGCTGTTTGCTTTAATTCTTAACTATAATATTTTAAGGCAGAAAGATTCCCATATAACTTGCAGAATCTTTACCAATTGCTGATAAATAATTTACAAATGATTCCCTTTGGGAAGCTTACAGGCATAAACCGATATTCTTTCACTTTTTTTGGCTANTTACAGGCATAAACCGATATTCTTTCACTTTTTTTGGCTAAACAGATAGCTATTTTCTGAAGTGGGGCACTGTATTTTTCTTTTTCTTCTTTGTATGTTGCATTTCAAAAGGAAAATTGTTATTTATTCTGTCATACTTATCAATTCAGCAGTAATTGTATATTTTTTTTTTTTTTGAATGGACTAAAAACCAGAAAAAAACATCTGGCCATATATGTTCTCAGACGTAAACTTTCAATAACACAAAATGGCAAAGTTCCATTACTCAATAAGGTTTGGTGAAAGACCATAATGAAGCAAAATTCTAAGATCAATTCCAAAAATTATCACAAGAGGTGGGCTTAAAATGTAGGCTAATAATCCTAATTAGGTAGTTAACTCCATGATGGCACTGACTATGTCTCCATTGTGAACTTTCAGATCCTTGACAGCCTTGCCCTTGGACACCCCTGCTTGTGTCATGACCAAATCAATGTCCCTAGGCTCAACACCAGTTTCATCGACCTCTTCCTCTTCCTCTTCCTCGTCCACCTGTTCTAACGCAGCCGAGGCAGATGCATCAGGTTTAGCCATTATAGAACCCATATCGGGCATCTTGAATTGTTGAGCAGCCTGTGTCTGAAGCTGAGAGCTCAGATCCTCAATCTTAGCTTCTCCAAAAATGACATATGTATCAGAATTTGGGCTCTTGAAAACATCAGGCTTTGAGATGAAAAATAATATATTTTTTGTTTTCTTAATGGTGACCCGACTAACACCCGGAACAGGTTTCATTCCGAGTTTCAACATGGCCTTGCTGCTATTCTTCTCGCTTCTGCTCTGCTTAGAAATTTCACTTGCTCCTGGGCTACCATCTTCTTTGTCATCATCTTCCTCATCGGAATCTTCAGCATCATCTTCATGGTCCTCATCCTCTTTCACGTCCTCTATTACTGGCTCATCCTGAAACTTTTCTTCGGCTTTAATTTCTTCAACGACAGGACCCGGCATTTTCTGTTTGATTTTGAGGGTTTGCAGTAGCAGTAATTGTATTATTTTACGCCGTCAATATCACATATGTACACATCAATAAGGCTGCTTTTTTTTCTTTGTATGAATATTTTTCTTGGCACTTGCTATCTCAAAGTTACGCCTTTCAGATGTTGCTCACTCTGAGGTCAAAATTTTGCTATACCAGATGCTATCAAAATTTTTGTAAAATTTATCACTACTATTTCCTTTTTTTTTTTTAATTATTATTCAATGAATTTAAAATTTGTTGCAATTTGGTTTAGATTTGTAGTCAGACAAAACACAACTTGGTTAACCTCCCAACCGAAATAAAAATAAATTCGGGATGCATTTGCTTATGTTTTGATTTCTGATGCAACATTATTCTTATGTTTTGTTTTCTACCTGATCTTGTGTAAGACGTCTAGCTCCTAACTAGTGTCAAAAAATCCACCAAACACCAAGTGTACAGTGTGGGTTTGCACTGTGAAATGCATTTTTTCTATATTCTATGGACAAGTTTGAAACTGCCAAATGTATAATGCCTGCACTTCTAGAAAATATTTGAGCAGTCTCAGTCTAGGGAATATATTATACTACTGCTCTTTGCAATTAGCCGGCTGTGTGAATTGAAGTCGTGCTCATCAAATTAGTGGATATAGAGTATTAGGATGTACTATACATGATGATGAACGAGATTTTAACTGTTTAGAATTCTAAGGACAGGAATGGTGCGGGAAAGCTGAGGCGGACAAGTATAGGACAGCCATCATGATCACATAGACTTGTTATCTGTCTTTTTAATGTTCGCCCTTGATTTGTCCGAGTATAACAATCTTCCAAATATGAATTCTTATTCCTCCACTAGGGACCTACTCATCCAAGTCAATTTCCAACTATGGCCGGCATTTGATTTTATTCTTGTCCTTCTCTATCTCCCTCTCTCAATTTATCAATTTTAAATTCTTTATATAGTGATAGAAGACTTTGCAATGTACTAACTAGAGATTCAAAGTTTCAATGGAGAATCCAATTGAAAAGGGGTTAGAAGAAGGGTTAGGCACAGGTTCACAACTTGTAGTCGAAGAGGATAATAATAAAAGAAGCACTAGTCGTCAAGGTAAGAAAGACGAGGTAGGCATTCACCCCAGCAATGAGAACGAGGAAAAGAGTGTGGTAATATGTGACCAGCCTGAGGAACTGAAGGAGGAGCAACCACAGAAAAAACAGAAGACTAAGAGGGTTGCAACCTTAGATGCATTTAGAGGACTCACAATAGTGGTATATGGCTAATTAACTAATGCCAATCTAGTACATAGATGTCTTGTTTGCAACTATACTTGAATTTCTACATCTTAACTAGCAATTTTATACGTGCAGTTGATGATACTCGTGGATGATGCTGGAGGAGCATATTCACGGATAGATCATTCGCCATGGAATGGATGCACATTGGCTGATTTTGTAATGCCCTTTTTCCTCTTCATTGTTGGCGTTGCAATTGCCCTCGCCCTAAAGGTAGAGCCTTAACTTATCTTGATTTTCCCTTGATCCTGTCATTTTGCAATTGCGGGAAAAAGGAAATGAAAATGACACCTATCATCTATTACTGTAAATGTAAGTTATATGACTGGTGTTTTAATACATCTTAATGTTGCAGAAAATTCCGAAGGTCAATTCTGCTATTAGAAAGATAATCTTAAGAACATTGAAGCTTCTCTTTTGGGGAATTATACTGCAAGGTATACAGTATATTCATCTTCTTTCTAGTCCATATATTTGTATGTCTAGACTTTGTTATTTTACGTTGTGGGTGCAACATTACTGCGACTATTATGGCATGTTTGGGTGATAAATTTTCATGTTACAGGAGGATATTCTCATGCACCAGATGATCTGTCCTATGGAGTTGACATGAAGCAGATCAGATGGTGTGGCATCCTCCAGGTGATAATTTCTCATTCTCCTAATGGAAATTAAGAGTAAATTGACTCATTTTATTAGAAAATGAGGGCAACTTTTGTCTGAAAATGTTCAATAAAAGAAAGCTGGACTGCCTGTCTGCTTAACATCATTTATTGTGTATGCAATCAGAGAATAGCTTTGGTGTATTTTGTTGTGGCTATTATAGAGACCCTCACCACCAAGCTTAGACCAACCATTCTAAAACCCGGCTCTGTCTCCATCTTCACCGCCTACAAATGGCAATGGTAAGTATACATTGCATTATCTCAACTTGTTCAATACTACGTACCAAACATAAATCACTCAACCTTTAAGGCCAAAATCAGAACTGCTAACTGAAGTAAAATAATTGCAGGTTTGGAGGCTTTGTCGCATTTGTAATATACATGGTCACAACATTCACTTTATATGTTCCTGACTGGAGCTTCGTTGTGCACCATGAGCATGGATCTGAAAAATACACTGTAATATAATGACCTCTTTTTTTCTACTGATGCAGTAATAATTTGTTATTTGTTACAACCAGAGAAAATCATACTCAATTTTTAGCTTAATAAATTTCAGGTAAAATGTGGCATGAGAGGACATTTTGGACCTGCCTGCAATGCAGTTGGCTATGTTGATAGACAAGTTTGGGGTATTAATCACCTGTACTCACAACCCGTTTGGTCAAGATTAAAGGTCAGAATGATCACATCTCAGAACTTCATATACTATAATTCAAAATAAGCTTGTTCTGTGATTTTACATTTTTTTTTTTATTATTATTTTTTTCATATGTTGATATTGAGCAATGTCCAGGCTTGCACCTTTAGTTCACCTGATTCTGGCCCACTTCGCAAGGATGCACCAAGTTGGTGCCACGGTCCATTTGAACCTGAAGGCTTGTTGAGGTTTGCCTTTCTCACATTTCCACCATCATAGTTACTGTATGGACATATTTAGTAAACAATATTGTACATAAACAATATTATCTATGATAGAAAAGTTGAAATCTTATTCATTAAACTAACCAGTATTGTCCAATATTGCGTAGCAAGAATACCCTATATATCTTCTTCTTTTTCATTTTTGCCCACATGTCACGGCTATATGGTTATTTAGATTGTTGACAAATTTGACAAGGGGTATCACGGCCAAAACCTTGAGAGCGAGAAAAGTTCATCACATCTCGGTTATCATATCGACACGAATCTCCAGAAAAATTGAAATCTTATTTATTATATTAGTCAGACTCGTCCAATATCGTGCAGCAATAATTTCCTATATATCTTTTTCTTTTTCATTTTTTTCCGAAAGAAAGATATTTATTTTGGCTAACTAAGCATGCTTTGATTTGCTTTCAGCACAATTTCAGCCATCCTTTCTGGCACAATTGGCATTCACTATGGACATGTATTAATTCACTTTAAGGTAAATTCATCTTCAGCATCATTAATTCAAATTATTTAAAATAAATGAAAAGATTCAACTCAGAAAGCAACGCAAGATTCACAGTGGAATTAAATATTTCTTGCAGGAGCATTCTGAAAGGCTCAAGCACTGGGTTTCACTGGCGCTTGGTTTACTTATTGTAGCAGTTATTCTTCATTTTACAGATGGTGAGCACTTTATCACAAAAGTAGCTCATAATTGTTTCCAATTAAAATAACTATTCAAGAAAGTAAGAACACATTTTCACTTTTTTTTGCAGCTATTCCTATCAACAAGCAGCTATATAGCTTCAGCTATGTTTGTTTCACAGCTGGTGCAGCTGGAATTGTATTTTCAGGATTCTACATACTAGTAAAGCCTCCGCCCCCATCCTTCCCAATGAAAAAAGAAAAGAAAAAGTATTCAAGCTTAAAAGAAAGTACACTACGAGAATCTAAACTGAACGTGTTTCACGTGCATTAACAGATCGATGTCTGGGGACTGCGTATGCCATTCTTGTTCCTGGAATGGATAGGGATGAATGCAATGCTGGTTTTTGTAATGGCAGCTCAGGGAATTTTTGCAGCTTTCATAAATGGATGGTATTACAAGAATTCAGACAACAATCTAGTAAGTGCCAAATAAAATCCCTTAAGACATCATATAAACGGAATATTTCACTTCACAAACTGAAAATTGTTAATATTTTCAGGTCAACTGGATTCAACAGCATGTTTTCAATGATGTCTGGAAATCTGAAAGAGTGGGGACGATATTATATGTAATATTTGCTGAAATCACCTTCTGGAGTGTGGTTGCTGGAATCTTACATAAACTGGGAATATACTGGAAATTATAAGAGGGAATTTATACAGCATTGTAATATAAAGTAGACGAACACGCTTTAAAGGATCAATCAAAATTTACAGATTCTTTGGCCTTTTCTCGTGTATCTGAAGTCATTGTTGTCTCCTAGCACCTTATGTTCTACTTCATACTTTTGCCTCGTCCTAAAACATTGATGATATGGATGCGGGATACTTTTTGTCGACAATGAACAAATTCTAATATATAACCATGTGAATATAAAATTTGATGATAGAAAAGTAAAATGCAGCCAAACACCCCAGACAGAAAAGATATAACACGTTATGTATTACAGCTTTTAAGAAAATATTGCATACAACTTATTATGTATTACAGATCTAGCATCAAATGTTACAATAAATAAGTATCCACATGTATAGTTGGAAAGGTTGTTACTTACCTTTTTCATCTTTTTATCATATATATTCGCTCTTTTGTTTACTCTAAAGGTCACCCATACAAAAGTTAAGAAAAACTTGTAAAAAGCTAAACTTTTTACCACATATATACGTAGTAAAGATATGAACATTATATAGATGCTCATTGAGATCGAAGTATGGTTACCATACACAAGCCTAGGTGCAATTGTAACCCCAACAAAATTTATGTTTAACCATTATAACTCCCAACCCATCAACATCTTCGAAACAGTCTCCTGTATCTGTTTCCTAGTAAGAGTGAAATCATCCCCCTCTTCAAGTAAAGCTCTATAAACTTCACATTCCCGATCTCCAATCACGTACCTCCCAATTTCGTCCTGAAAAGACAATCGGATCTGATCATTTTCATTTAAAAATAAAATCAGGAAGAGATACATAGAAACGAGTCAGATCATTATTCAGATAGCACTCTTTTGCCATATACAGTTTCCTCTAACCTGGGTAAATTTTCCTATCTTCTGTTTCCTTCTTTTCATTTTTTTAAGTTAAACACTATTAAAGCTTAATTGGGATCTCTATC
The DNA here is from genome assembly GCA_903798345.1 of Fraxinus anomala. NCBI lineage: Eukaryota > Viridiplantae > Streptophyta > Magnoliopsida > Lamiales > Oleaceae > Fraxinus > Fraxinus anomala. Next base: position 25,609 of record CAIGRN010117527.1, read on the forward strand.
TTTTATGTTTGTGTACTTGCATGCCCCACAACAAATTATTCATTTTCACGAACTCCATGGAAAAGTTCCCTTACCACAGATTTCTCAATATAGATGGAAATGTGTAGTGCAAACATAATAACAGCACCAAAACAGATATAAACATATAATAACTGAGATGTACCATTAATAAAGACAATGGACACTAAATGAAACAACCATCTGTGGATATTAGACATTGTAATAGTCACATTTCAGAAGATGCTTCTATGCTTAATGTGAAAAGGGAGAAAGAAAAGCATAATAAGTTAGTCTTAATTTAAAACTACTAAACCATGCCTATAGGGGCATACCAAAAAGATTGTTTGTTGAGCATCTAGAGAGCAAGAGTTATGTCATAGAAAACTAGGGGACGACCATTGCCAGATAACTCGACATGGTTTGCAACTACCATCTCAGTATCAGGGCCACGGATGACCAGTGCTACTCTGAGAGGACAAGTTAGTTCTACTCGAAGAGATGAGAGTAGTGCATTATGTTTGCTGGGATCAACTATTTTCGTGCCGTCTGCTTGCATGATAAACAAGTCTAGCTCGCAGTCTAGTTTACCTTTAGTTGTGAAGCGTCCATGAGAAATCTAGTATAAACCGTAATGTATTTAAATCAGGTACTTCAATTTAAGACAACACACTGGAAATAAAACTTTGCAGGCTCCTCAGAGAAAGATAATTTAATCAAGCAGTAAATAGTTGAACATGAAAGAAAATAAAAGGAAACATGGAGAAGTAAATACCTGGATGTTATAATCCTTGACAGTTCACATTATATCATATAGGAGACCTATGTGATCCCAGCAAACAATCTGGACAAGTGTGTGAGCAGGACTCAACGAGTTATCAATCGTGATAGATGGACTTTCGAAGGACACAGATCCACTTTTGTGTTCATCATTCATGTCTGCATTTAACACGTCTTCCATAATTGCATCAGGAAGAAATGAGGATCCTTGTCAACATGCAGTAACTTCAGGACCTACAATCTCTCTGTCACAAGCAATTATATCATCCCCTAGAACAACTTTTAAATGATCATATGTGTTGTCCTGTCTCGCCGTAGTATGCAAAAGTTACCTGAAAATTTTGAGAAGCACAATAAGTTTTTGAACCAAAGACCAACAATAATAGGGAAAAATGCTGAGAAGCCAGCAGCCTAACGATTTCAGTTGATTATGTTATTTTACTTCTCCTCTCGTTTTTTAAGTAAGAGTGTGCACGTTGAAGGGTGGGGAATGACATTCACTAATAAGCTTATTTAAACGGGTTTCTTTACAACTCATACAGGATACTAGAAATATATGGACATCCCTATCTTAACTCACTTTATTGTACCAAAAAAATTCTCCAAAATTCAACTAATGGATCTAACCCAGATATCCTTCTCATTCAAGATTCTTTATTATCCAACAGCCGGTGGATATAGGGAAAGAAAGTGGATAAATTAATACGTGAAACATCTGAAGAGATAATTAAAGAAAATCACATGACATAGCTCTACAAATTTTAGAAGTGGTAGAAGGGACAAAGGAGTAAATTAGTATTACCACAATGAGACTTAAAACTCGAATGTCCAAATGATAAAATCAAGAATCCTTATTTTTAGTGTTTTTTTTAAATTTGAATCATACTAGAGAAAGTACATATTCGAAAGATGAGTTTCAGCATTCATAAGTGCTAAATTTCATAATTACTGTCACAGTCAAATCAGAAACAACCACCGACAAGAGTATGAGTCGTGGAATATAGCAATTACCATGTAAAAGGCCCCTTCTATCATGGCAAGAGAGCTTCAAGAGGAACACATCAGGAGACTTAGGTGGCTGCAATTCAGCTCTATAATATAAAATTCCAAAAGCTCAGGAACAAGAAGGGAATGCCACCATCAATCTCTTTTTCAACAAATCCCATTTTGTGGCGTTAGCATCCACTTGTCCCCAAATAATTAACTTTCACATGGAGTACAAACATTACAAACAAGTGGAATCCACCCGGCTATAGCCGTGTACCTTTTTAATATTATTCTTCTCCATAGGCATCCTGATCTCATTTATATCATCCCATCTCCCAGTATCAGCATACATATTATATAGCAAGACGTATGGGCCCAAGCTTTCTGGTTCCAATGTCATTAGTGCTTCAGCTGCAACTTTCACCAAATCCACATTGTTGTGCACTCTACAAGTGCCCAACAAAGCTCCCCACATAGCCTTGTCTGGCTCAGTTGGCATATCACGAATAACATCCATGGCCTTATCAACCTGTCCAAACCGGCCGACAACATCCATAAGGGAGGCAAAATGTTCAAACTCTCGGTTTAATACTGTTGGGTTTTTGAAGGCTACCTAAACTTTTGAATTAATCAAGAATGCCAGTAATCAAAGATGCACCAGCAGGAGAAGAAGAAAATGCCCAACAGGCTTTAAGAAAACGATTAACAGCAAGAATTAAACACTAAGAATGAATTTGAAACCGGAAGAAATCCTCTTCCCAGCCTTTATTTATCAAGACTAAACATGATTTACAAAACCAGAAATCACCAGAAAGTTTAATACCAGATTTACAAGAGTTCATCCCTCTAATCTATCTCACTTTCTCTTCTCCTTTTACACTCTCGAGAGAGAGCTTCTTTTCTATCACATAACCAGGCTATTTATAGACACAATACAAGAGTCATTTCAGCTATTAACTACCACTTAACAACTAAGGCTCCAGTTGGTTGAAAGATTCCAACTAACTCAGTTGGAAACCGGTAAACTGAAGGCTCCAACTTGCAACGGATTTTCTGATTTGCTAAGGTTGTCCAATTCTACTTCTTTAAGAATCAACTTCCTTTACAAATACCAAAATCACTAACCACGGATCTAAAATGTGACCTGCCTTTTTCCACTAGACCAGCATGAGCACATGCACTAAGAACTGGTATGAATGTAATATACGTTGGTCTCACTTCAATTTACTTCATTGATTCAAAGAGTGTCAGGGCCTCCTTGGCAAACCCATGAGATGCATATCCTCCTATCATAGTGTTCCAAGAGATGACACCCTTCTGAAATTTCATCTCATCAAAAAGGGTCTTTGCTTCAACTATTGCCCCACATCTTGCATACATAGTAATGAGAGAATTATTTAACAGTATGTTCGGTATAACAACATTTGTAACCAATTTATGAATTTGCATACCTAGTAGCACATCTGCAGTTTCAGCACAAATACTAAGAAGCGAGGACAAAGTATGACGATTGGGTTTCTCTCCTTCTTTTTGCATCTTAAGAAAAAGTTCAATGCCTTCTTTGTAGTTCGCATTTTCCTCACATCCGCTATTATGGTATTCCAAGAAACCTGACTTTTCTAACGCATCCTCTCAAAGAAATTGCGTGCAACTTCTATATACCATGCTTGTGTGAAGCCCAAGATTATCAAATTCCAAGACAAGGTATCAGGATTTGACATTTGTAAAAAGAGTTTGGTCGCCTCATCCATATTCAACACATGAACATCACCAATAATCATTGTGTTCCAGGAAAATGTATCTCGACCCTCCATCAGATTAAACAGCTTCCTTGCGAAAACAATATCTCCAGCTTTGACATAGCACATAATCATAGAATTCTAAGATACCACATTTCTTTCGAACCTCAAGTCTCCCCCATTTCCTTTGTTACCACAAACTGGTATCTGCTAAAAAAGACGTTGAGCATCCTCAACCCTACCTTTCTGGCCGTTCCCAACAATCAAAGTATTATAAGCATGAATGAGATATTTTTCCATGTCACCCCTTTTCCCATATTTAAATAAGAGATCAGCAGCCTCATCAAATTCATCATTTTGAATCAAACCAGGCACAAGGGCACTAAGAGAAGCTGCATCTCATTTTGGTAAGTTTAATTTTTATTCACATATTAGGTAATTTTAGGGTCGAACTGGTAACTTTCATCTTTATCCACTTACATAAATAGGACAGACAATGTAACAAGCCCTCATTTATCTCATGCTAGTTTCATAGATTTCCACACCCATTCATTTTTCTTTTGATCAAAGCATGGCAACATTAAACGTTGGGACATGATAAGACACATTGTCCTAGTACTAGAAGAGTAGATGTCCAACTATAGAAAACACAATTTACTTCTCCAATCGAATTACTTATGTTGTCTATGATCAACTAAACTGTAATTGCCAATGTGTATTCTTATGTAATTTCAACGTCGAGAAAATAATTTATTGTCATAATTAGAGGTGTAAAATTGTTGAGTCATCTAGACTCTCACATAACTTGATCCAAGATGGGCCGAGCAACGAGCTTTATAATAAATGTATTTTATATGCTCATTCATGATTATAAACTTGATTATTTATTGCTAATCGAATGAACGTAAATTATATCAATTGTAGGAGAAAATCCAACTTTAATACAAATGGCGCAAAGAATATGATTTTGAACTTAATTGGAGTTGATTCGGGGTAATTGAAGATCAACCAAATTGCATTCTGATCAATATGAAAAATTAAGAAAACAATCGGAAGCAATTCATAAGTTTTGAGAGTTAAATTCTACATTTGAAAAGTTTAAAGATTTAATTGTAAACTTTCAAAACTCTAAACAGATTGATTTTCAACAATTGTGGATGATAAAAATCAAATTGTCAGATTGAACAATGAGGGACTAAATATTTAAATAGAAAGAAACTTGAGCTTAACCAGTCAAGAACCAACTTGCAAAGGGAAAAAAGTTGT
>CAIGRN010117532.1:0-12437 GCA_903798345.1 Fraxinus anomala
AGTGGTACATATTTCTTAGGGTTTGTTCTAGGTTTGACACAACCTAAAGCAAGACGCGGTATCATGCTTCCTAGTGTTTTCATACACTTTGGAGAAGATCCCACGATTACGACCACCAACTTAGTTACCCTAGCACACACAATATGGGGGCATAGAAAACCTATAAATAAACTTAGCCATATCCTTCATTCAGTACTTTTTCTCTCTTCAACACATCCATCTACCCTTCTCCGATCCGTTCTTAGCTTAGTCTTTGAACAGGAAATTAATCCCTATACACAAATCCGAATTTCACAAATAATTCATCAAAATATTCAGATTTGTTATCATTTGGTCTCAAAATTCTCTTAAAGTTTTATAATGAAAAGAAAAGAAAGAAGGGAAGATTTTTGAAGATCAAGGAAAAGTGCTTGATTCTAAAGAGTTTTCAAGAAAATATAAGGTGAGATACTTGTGCGCAAAGTTTTTATTCATCTTACTATAATATTTTTACAATCTTACATGATATGCTAATACCTCTTTCGTTCAATATGGTTCGGATTTGGTGATTTGTGAAATGTACAAAACTTCCCGTCCAGTATGGTTCAGTTTGTATTTTTTTTTTTTTTTAATGTTATACAGAAATGTATAGAGCTTTTTCGTTCAATATGGTTCGGTTGCTCACTATAAAATGTGATATGGATTGTACGGTATTGTTATTAATATTATTTCATGATTGAATTGCTCTATCTCACTTTGTATTTTTAGAAATACTTGCCCTTTTTGGCATTTCATTTACAGATTAATGTAAATCGGATGGATGATTGTAATTGGTGGTGTCGTGTACCGTGGATTGATGGAGGGATCTTAGAAGTAATTTTAGTTTTTGAGTCGATGTTTAAGTGCTTTAAATTTAAAGTCTTGAAACTTTATGTTAATTTCCTATGAGGCATGATATTTTGATTTTGGAAATATTGAAGTTTTTTCTTTAGTTCATATTTCAAACTATTGGAATAAATTTCTCTTTTAAGTTATGAAATGAATATTCTTAACGATTTGAATTTAAAATTCGGAGCTTTACTGTATGGGTCGTGTATTTTCACAAAATTTAATTTGAAAAGTGATACCACCATATTAGGATGAGAATGAGATGAATGGAAAACTGCTTTTAAAACTAAACATTAGTTGTATGAGTGTTTGGTTATTACATTTGGGAGAGCTAATGTACCGAATACATTTATGAGATTAATAAATTATGTATTTAGTGCATTCATAGGCAGTTATTATGGTCCATTTTGTTGATATTACTAGCCATTTGTGCGTTGTGCTTGATGTCTTGAGGAAAGAAAAGTTGTATACTTTTTGCATGGATAGAGATGTGTTTCTTGGCTAGGCTGTAGTACAAAAGGTATAGAAGTGGATGAGGAAAAGGTGAAGGCTATCAAAGAGTGGTCAACGCCTAATCAATAATTGATGTAAACAGCTTCCATGATTTGGCTATTTTTTATAGATGTTTTGTTAAAAAATTTAGTACATTATCCGCACCACTCATTGAGATTGTCAAAATATATGTTGGTTTTCAATGGGGTAGTGAACAAGAGCATGCAATTAAATTGTTTAAAGAAATGTTGTGTTATGCGCCTTTATTAACATTGCCTAACTTCTCTAAAACATTTGAGATTGAGTGTAATGCCTCAGAGATGGGTATTGGAGCTATTTTGATACAAGAGAAACGACCAATAGGCTATTAGTGAGAAGTTAAACAGGGCATCTTTGAACTATCCAACATGTGATAAGGAACTCTTTGCATTGGTTATGAGAATTGGAGACTTGGCAGCATTACTTGTAGCCAAAATAGTTCGTTATCCATACGATCATGAGTCCTTGAAGCACTTGAAGGGATAGGGTAAGTTGAATAGAAGGCATGCCAAGTGGTGGAATTCATTGAGTCTTTTCCATGTGTTATCAATTATAACCAAGGCAAGGAAAATATTGTGGCTGATGCTCTATCTCAAAGGTACATTCTTCTTACAACTTTAAATACAAAGTTAATAGATTTTGAGTGCATTAAGAAACTGTATCCCAATGATAATGACTTTACTAGTGTGTATGAGGCAAGTGAGAATATAGCTTTTTAAAAAAATTATAGGCTTCATCTATACCTATTATTTCTGTGTAAGCTGCTTGTGCCTGAAGCACATGTACGAGGTTTGATGGGCCATCTCAGTGTTAGAAAGACCTTAGAAGTTTTGCATGAACAAATTCTTTTAGCCTAAAATGAAACGTGTTGTAGAAAGGGTGTGTAATAGATGTATCACATGTAAGCAATCCAAATCTAAGGTTTCCACATGGGTTATATAATCCTTTAAATGTACCTAGTGAACCTTGGATAGCTATTTCCATAGACTTTGTTATTAGGTTTACCAATAACAAAAAGGTATAGAGATTCAATCTTTATGGTTGTTGATGGGTTTTCTAAGATGGCACATTTCATTCCTTGTAAATAAACCAATGATGCAAGTAATGTTGCTGATTTGTTATTTAGAGAGATAGTATGACTTCATGGTGTTCCTAGGAGTATTGTTTCAAATCAAGGTGTTAGGTTCCTCGTTACTTTTGGAAGGTTTTGTGGGAAATGATGGAAAATAAATTATTGTTTTTGACTACTTGTCATCCACAAACGGATTGCCAAACAGAAGTACTGAATAGGACATTAACTACTTCATTGGATATTGTCATTCAAAGAAACTTGAAAAATTGGGAGTGTTTACCATTTATTGAGTTTGCATATGATAGAAGTTTTCATTCCGCTACTGCTTATTCACCTTTTTTAAATCATTTATTATTTTAACCCATTAACTCCTTTGGATTTGTCGACGAGGTTCTTTAATCTGGTTTTAGCTTTCTTGGACAACTATTCCAATTCTTGATTGTGGGTTCTATGGCTCATCCTTTTGGGGTTCGCATCACTTGCATGTGTAGTCGTCTTGTTTTCATTTCTATCTAGCCCTTGCTTTCACCAATTGTTGATCTTTGGGCTTTGGTGTGGTTATGACATAGACTACGTTTATAGTAGAGAGTACCTCATAAATCTTCTTGAAATAAAGTCGTAAAGTTTTTGGTGAAGGAATTCCTTTAAAATGGTGCAAAACAATAACTTTACAGTAGATTCTAAGGTATGAGATAGCATTCTCCTTAGACTTTATTTTTCCATACAAATGAGAGCATGTTGGATCCAAATAAATCTCCAAGATACGATGAAATCAAAGTGTTTATCCGATTCTATAGTAAACCCAACACAAACAATGATTTTGAAGAAAGTGAAAATTCAAAATAGCAAGAAGAAGAAGACCAAGGTAGATTTTCATATATATCGAAATAAAAACATCAATCCCTATGTAGAACAGTTAACACAGCCTTTCGAAGAGTTACATATCATCACAAGAGTTATAGCAATTCATATTTATAGTTACATCATTGAATCCACGAGAAAGGAGGTGAAAAAATCTGAAAAATATGAACAAGTGCATAGGTCCCGGTTCTAAGGCATACAAGTGGACACACCATGTAAGTGAGTAATCGCCTTTGGACGTGTAGGAATCTCTACATGCCATAGCCTGGTCACCTATGTAAGATTTAAGTCGAACATGTGGGCTTATATGTGAAATATTGTGTATTAAATTAAAGACTATCAATTTTGGCTAAACCCATTTAAAGCAATCTAATAAAGTTTCGGTATTTTGGGATTTGAAGTATCTAATTAAAGTGTGTCTTTTATGTGTGGAGACCAGACATGTTTCTAATTTCATGATGGGCCGAATTAGGTTAACGGGTCGTTAGTATTTATATACGATTATGGTCCCCAAATCATACGTTTTGCTCATTCTGTTCTGACTCCTATTATCAAAGACAAATAAAGGAACAATGTATTGATTTGGAAGACTAAAACCCCAGGACTCATTCATTGCAATAATCATGTCTGATTCAGGTACGCTTATGCTTCGATCTACAAATTCATGATAATCCAACGTGAACGATCATTATGACGGTAAAGTTTTCCCAACAGCATAATCTCCAGATGACTGCAACCTCTACAATAGCCTTAGCTCAAGCTCATCCATCCTCTCTCATTCTGAACCTTCCTTGGATGATTCTATGATGCATGCAAACTCTTTTAGGCATCCTACAATGTTAAAAGCTAACACTATTAGAAATTTTTCAAGATTTTGGATTCTTGGTTGAGGATAGGGGTCCAAATGACAACATAGTCTCCACTTAAATTGGTTTTATTACGTTCGTTGACCCAGTGCGTCGTCTAAAATCGTCCGATTTAACTAGGATTTGATTGGTTTTTTTACCATGTTTGTCCATTTTACTCATCCAGATCAAATCACATGTCAAGTCTGCCAACCTACCTCATTTAGTATGGGTTTTATGACTATGCTTATACTAGGTTTTTTGCTAAGTTCACTGTTGGCTTATAATTGGTATGGACGGTGCATCAAAGACACAAGAATATAAGAGGACTTGTTTTAACATTTATAATTTTATATGACATTTTTAAAGATATCGACCCATTCACTTCTCCACAAATTAAGGGAAAAAATTGGGTAAAACGTGACCAAAACATAAGCAATTTCTAAAATCGTGTAGACTTATGATTTGACAACTCAAGGTATTTATCAATATAGAACTGAGAGAGCTGAGATTTATAGTAGAGCATGTGTGTTATGCAAAAGTATGTTTGTAACTCATCAACGCATCTAACAATGATTCTAGTAGGAAAATGCTCAAACTACGAATTTCATTCATCTGATGTTCGAGTGCATCAATTGCAGTCAAAATAGCACTCACTCCATAACATGGTTGGAAGTAGAGCCATCGCCCTCGTCAGTAATCAAGTGAGGCAAATTCTCAATCTGATACCAATTGAAATGGTCAAGACAAAAAAAAAATAAATAAATAAATAAAGAGTAGGAGATTGAAATAAAACACATCTAGATGAAGAGTAGAATCCACAAGCAAAACAAAGGAATTCACTTATCCAGAAAAATCTGTCAAAAAATGATGAACTCCATTATACAGATAGTAGGATGGGGCTAAGGCAATAATCTCGACGGAAATTAGGATGAACTTTAAGAAAATATTGAGTATTGAACATATGTATCATCCTTTAAACTCCTATTTAGATTGAATAATTACAAGTATACCATTTCAAGCTACGAGAAATTTAACTCAACATCTTAAATTTACTAGATGGATTATTAAGCATGTGTTTAGCAACCAACTTATAAATGAATTTATAAATTTAGTTAGTTAAATATTACTTTCAACTAGGTGTTCTTAACTACTATTCATATATTATCTACACTTTTCATTGGATTCACAACTATTTCTTTTTATAAATCAATTTATGAATTTGCCAAATCGATAATAAGAGTTAAAATGAGTTGACTAATTTTTCATTCCCTATGTCAAACATGGTCTTAATTTATCCCCAAGACTTTCTCATTTGTCCATTGAAATAAGCAATAATGCTCATACACTGATTCAAATATTCATTCTATATACTAATAAAGAAAAAATAGTAACAAAAATAACAGTGGGTTCCATAAAAGTATGAATGATTCCAAGTAGTAATTATAAATGTATAGTTAAAATTAATTGTAACGATCAGGCCTTTATACCCAAGCAAGTATTGTCCGTTCTAGGAGAAACTAAGTTCGTCTTACTTTCATGAATTTCTATCGCGTCTTTAAGATTCGAACCCTTGACTTTTTTCTTAAGATTGATTTAAGTCCCTATTTGTCTACCATTAATCCAAAATATTATTTAATACAATAAAATTTTCCATCACACATTCACCCAATAAAATATTCTACACACAAACTAATAAAGTTATTTTAAATTTCAACCACATATTCTCCAAAAAATAATATTCATTACTCCATTTTCTCCCAACTGGTACCAATTGGGTAAGTTGTCCAACTGGTACCACGATTCAATTTATGTCATTCTTAAGAGAAAAGTCAAGAGTTTGAATTTTGGGGACGCAATAGAGATCTGTAAAGTTTAAGATGGGCTTAGATTCTTTCAGAGCGCACACAGTATGTAAGTTAAGGATTTGTCCATAGAGGTCGGGCCATTACACAATTTATCCAATTGGTACCAAGATTCAACTTCAGTCACTCTTAAAAGGAGGCCATGTGTTCAAATCTTGGGGAATGCAACAAAAAGCTGTGAAGGTAAGAGTGAAGATTCCCTCCCAAAGAGAACATTATGTAAGAGAACAACCATGTATAAGGCTTGGGACATTACAAAAAATGCTCATTTTTGTGACGATCCAAGTCTCGTGCCCAATCGTTAACTTACATACTGTCTATTTTGGAAGAGTCTGATACCATCTTACCCCTCACAGATTCTATCGCGTCCCCAATATTTGAACCATTGACATTACCCTTATATAAGACTTAAGTTGAAACCTGTTGTCTAATTGGTATTGTCCAAATTGTACCAGTATTCAACTTAAGTCATTTTTAAGGAAAATGTCAAGGGTTCGAATCTTGAGGACGTGATAGAAATCTATGGGGATAAGATGAGTTCAGGTTCTCCCAACAGATAGTATGTAAGTTAACGATCGGGGTCGGGCACGAGACCTGAATCGTTACATTAATATTTGACTTTAACTGAATTTATAAACTATTTATAGATTTATATTCAAATAGAGAAGGCTTAATTGATTGAGATATTCGCATTACAAGCCAAAGACAGTCATAATTCCTTATTCTCTTCTTTCTTTCTTGATTTTAACTTCTTGACATATTTGAAACTTTGACTTATATATTTCTCGAAGGTTAATTTAAATCTAAAGGAGAAATAATTAATATAATATTTATTCCTAAAATACAAAAGTCTGAATTTCCATCATGGGTTCGCCGAGCTATTCATGGCTCGACTATGGGTTGTGGCTATGTGCTAGACTTGAGGTCTTGGAATGAGTTCAAGGTTTTCAACACATTCAAATTAAGCGCATTCTTGATCTTCATTTTTCAAAATTTACTTTTTTAAAAAAAAAATTTAAAAATTTAACCATGCTTTTGTTAGATTTATAACTTTTATCAACTTTCCAACCACATATTTCATCATCTTTTGTCAAAATCTATTTAAAAATAATTTTTAGCAAAATCAAACATGGGCTCAGCATTTTTCAGTCCAAATATTTCTAATATTTCCACATAAAGATCTAACCCAGCGAGCAAATTTTTTTTCCAAATCACACACTTCTAACACTACAAAAATATGCTTGTGCAAAATTTCGCTTCAGTAATCCCTATGAAAACCAAATAATGACTTCTAAAATGATGATCTTCTAACTTATTGATATGGCTAAAAATATGCCCCGAGCACTTATTTAACTCGATCTTCCTCCACTCCCTGAGGTACATTCCTTCAGCCTCGGGCATGACCATTGTGCTCGAGTATATTCGCCACAATGCTCGAGCATATACACTATGACTTTTAGGTACTTTGATGACAATAGTCCTCGAGATGTGTCCTCGAAGACCTGTGGCCCTTTCGTTGTGGTGTCCTCGGGCATTATCCTTACCAAACTCTACGACTTAACTAATTCAACTAAGGACTCTAACCTTATCCAATTACCCCAATTAAGGAATCTTAGGTCCTAAAGGAGTTCTACCTTGAGGAACTCTTCCAACAAGGAAAGGTTGGACTTCTAGTTGCAATCCAACACTTACTCCGATAATCACTTCTTGAAATAAGTATGACAAATCCCACTAGGAACAAAACACTACCCAACACTATAAATATACGACCTGGAATCATGACTCAGGTACATTTTTCACATATATTTTCAGCATATATCTTATTTCTCTATTCTCTCTCTCACTTAAGTATCGGGGGGCGACGATGACACACATCGATGCCTTTGTTTCAGGTATCGGAGGATCTCGTTCGTGGTCGTTCACAGTCGCTACCAAAAGTCATGGTGAATACACGTTCAGGTCTTCTCTTGCAAGCTCATCTGCTCCAAACCAACCCTCTGTTATGGAGCCCCAGAGGGATCATTCGAAAGGAAAGATGAGAAGATGAGCTTGTATTGTTTAAAAGTGCACGATCTTCAGAGACGATTCAAGGATTGCGAAATTCTGAAAAATTGCCAGGGCAAATAATGTTAAGGCATATGCATTATCAAGACTTGTATTCATGGGAGTAGATGGACCTGATAAAACAGTGCACATCAAAATGGTAAAAGAGCCTAACATAGGTTGGGAACTGAGTGTCTTGGACATTGATAATAAGCCCTCATGGATGGACCTCATAGTTGAATTCATAACTAATGGAAATCTCCCCGAGGATCCAAAAGAAGCTAGGAGTATTCGATCTAGAACACCCAGATACTATAACATCGAATGACTCCTCTTCCGCAGGAGCTTTACACTTCCATATCTTAGATGCCTCGGGCCCTCTAAATCGGCAAAAGCTCTTGGAACAGTCCATAAAGGAATGTGTGGTAATCATCAAGGAGCATGAGCTCTGGCCTTTAAGCTCATAAGGTACGGATACTATTGGCCGACCATGAAAAAGATGTATCGGACTACGTGAAGAAATGTGATAAGTGCCAGAGATTCGGGAACATCATTCATACTCCTGCTGAAGAGCTCAGCCCCATAAATTGTTCGGCCTCTTTCAAACAATGGGGAGTTGACATTCTCGACTTTACAAAGTGGGTAGAAGCAGAACCTCTAGCAACTATCTCGGAACCCAAGCTAAGGTCTTTCATTTGGAAGTCTGTCGTATGCAGATTCGAGATACCTAAGGTGTCCATAACTGACAATGGGAGGCAATTTGACAATGCACAATTCAAGAATTTTTGCACCAACTTTGGGATAGATCATCATCTAACATTGGTCTCGCACCCCCAGAGCAATGGTCACCCCTAGAGCAAGACATCCGCACAAGGATCAAAGGTGCTCTTGGTAACTGGTCTGATGAGTTACCCTCTATGTTGTGGACTTATAGGACTTCGCACAAGACAACAACAGACGAGACCCCATTTATGCTAGCTTTTGGGTTGGAGGCCACTATCCCAACTGAAGTTAGCCTTCCATCATTAAGGCGATTGGAGCAAAGTGCTGAGGAACATACCACAGAATATCTTGACCTCCTGGAGGAGGCTCGCGAATAGGCCGCACTGCGAGTCACCTCCTATCAGAATAGGATCGCCAAATATTTTAATAGTAGGGCCAGACCTAGGAAATTCAGGGTTGGGGAGCTAGGGATAAGAAAGGCCGAGGTCGCGGGTCATCCTCAGGGTTAACTTGGCCCAATATGGGAAGGACCTATGAGATCATTAGACAAGTCCAAACTGGAGCATACAGCTTGATAAATATGTTCGGAAGACCATTGCCAAGACCTTGGAATGCTGACAACCTCAAGATTTATTACAAGTAGTGGTCTTCACCTTGTTCCTTTAATTTAGTTAATTTTGCTTTTATTTTTTTGGAGCTTGCATGCCCTACGCATTTTTTCTTATTTACAGTTAGTAAATTTTTCATCGGGCTTGCACGCCCGCGCATTTTTAGTAGTTCATTCATCAAGGTATGCGAGCCTATACTTGTTTAGATCACAGAGAAGCTTATATGAAGTAATCGTTGGGAACGTCCCAGCAAAAAAATATATCCTAAAGGCATGCTACAGGCATGTGCTCAAAGGACCTATCACGAGCAGACACCATGGCATGATGCTAGCGGACACCTCAAGACGTGCATAAGCATCCACCTCAAAAGACCTATCACGACCAGACACCTTCGAGACATGCTACGGGCATGCACCCTAAAGACCTATCACGAGCAGAAATCTAAAGACATGCTATGAGCATACACCTTATAGACCTGTCACGAGCAGGCACCTAAAGACAAGCTACGGGCATATGCCCCAAAGACCTGCCATGTACACAAAAGTCAAAAAACGCTCAAGCACGACCATTACATGAAATATCATCTTGGACTAACATGTCCTCGAACAATGCTCGAGCCTCCCTTGACTTAATTTTGTCGTCATCAGGATCAGAGCCTAATTAACTGTGTAGTCGTCGAGGTCAAAACTTTTATTTGTGTCGTCGAGTGGTTGAGCCATGATCAAGCTCAATACCTTTATTAACCAAGCTATCGTCGAACTCGATTCTCGATCATGATATTGTCGAGTTTGATACTAGTCTTAACGTCGAGCTAGAGATATTGCAATTAAGGTTACTTAACTGTTTTGGCATCGAGCAATAAACTTGATTAATTTTTATCGAGCAAACCCTTGACCATAGGCACGAGACTCAAATACAATCGATTGCGGTGACGTCGAGCCTAGGCTATTCAAATAGTCCTTGATATAGTTAACAATTAAATGATCGAACAATGATCAAATTAAATAGTCCAACAATAATCAAAACAAGTGGTCGAGAACTTAACTTTGAAATTACAAAAGTAGTTAACATTGTTTTAAAAGTCCAGATCAGGCAATATACATGAAGTTACAAAAATATTAATCAGCCCCAGGGTCATTCATCGAGCTCGGATTGTCATCATCAGTGTCGTCCCCCTCGACGTCCACTTCATCCATGGCCCCCTCGGACTCTGACAACTCGAGGTCCTTAGCAACGTCTGGAATGCCTTTAAGATCCTCGGGACTAGCTTTAGGCCTTGAATGCAGAAATGCTCGAGCTTTCTTCAGGGCATGAAAGTATGATCCCATGGCATACTCGCCCCTCAACGCGTTAAAGTTCTCAGATAGCTTGAAGTCCTCGATAGCAACATCCCGGGCTTCCATCAACTTTCCTTCAAAGTCTTTTTTATCTTGCTCCAGCTCAAGCTTCAACTCTTCGACCTCGTTGCAGTACGCATCGACGTCATCCCGAGCCTTTCGTAGCTCGTTCGTAGCTTCATCGCGTTCCTTCGCGAGAAGGACACGCTCAGCCTCGAGATCAGATAGCTTTTGTTCTCGAGCTTTTGCCTCCTCAAGAGGGCCAACCACTTTTTGGGACTCGTCGCCCCTTTTAGAGAAAGACCTCGGGCGACGCTCCTGGAAAAATTATCATCATGGGTACATCATCGAGATATTAAGTTGGAAATAATAAATATCAATAAAGATTTCTCGAGCTCGCCTTGGTCAGCAAATTCTCGAACATTTTTACTCCTTCGTCGAGTCCCAAATCCCCTCGTTATTTGTTGATGATATTCGGGATCAGGTGGCACACCTCATGGTCTTCAAGATTTTTGGACCATTGTGGGATCTCATCGGCCTCAAGATCTACAATGACCGGGGTTGCTTGAGGTGGTGCAGACTTCTCCGTGCCCGGCGAAGCTCTTTGTTCTCTCGAGGACTCACCAGGCCCGCTCCCCTAGTGTTCATACCTAGCATCCCGAGGCCTTTTCCTCCCCTTTTTCTGGCCTAGAGCTCGGGTTTGAGGGGCCTTGATCTTCCTGCCTACAGCTTGACATAGAGAAGTAGGGTCGAACGTCATTCCTACACAATATTCACAAGGCATTAGCACGAGCACGAGGTCATAAACAAGGTAAAAAATAAAAATAAAGTACATGTCCTACCCTTGAGACCTTTCATCCCTGCCAGATCGAGGACATCATTCCCAAGGATATTGTCTATGTTGTAAACTCTAACATTTGCCTATCTCTCTCTAACGACTCGAAATAGGCTTGACCCTCACAAAAGCTCGATGTCTCTAGAAACCCCCACTGAGGACTAAAAGGAAGGTCGATATCTTGAGGTATAACATAAAACCACTTCTCCTTCCATCCTTTCAAAGAGCTATGCATCATCGAGACTCTAAACCCTCCTCGTGATGAAAGATAGGCGAAACAAGTATACTATGGGAGTTGCTTTAAATCGAAGACCATCCTACAGAGGTCGACGTAGGGGTAATTCCTAGGTATCTACAAGCTACGAAGAAATAGGTCAGCATCCTCCACCCGTTCGACACTAGTTGCACCGGGCACATATTATACTCGACCAACAAGGCCAAGAAGAAAGGGTATAGGGGCCACCTAAATCCCCTCTAAAGAATCTTTAAATATTACAAACTCACCATCCCGAGCCCTAGCCATCCTATCCTTGTCCTCGAGGGACATAGCATCACAGCCCGGCATTATTCCATATTCCTGAGCGCTCGCTACTGCTAGATGTTCCTTATATCTACAGGATTGGTTGGGATAGGTTAAAGGGATCGAGTTTGCCTGAGCTCGAGTATGAACATTTATAGGAATAGCCATAGGAATAATCGATCCTACTTGGTCCTCAAGTGTTGTTCCCGAGGATGAGGACGAACTGTCGTTGTCACTACTCGACATCCTAAGTTACAACTACCATAAATAAACAACTTAAGTTCTCGAGCTCTTACCTTAATACTCGATCTCGAGGAAGGCTAAAGGACT
>CAIGRN010117536.1:0-15909 GCA_903798345.1 Fraxinus anomala
CCTTGAATTAATGTATAGACTTGTTTTTCGCTTCCAAAATATGTAGAATATGATGAAATTTAGGTCGAAAGGAGGTCTTCCACGTTCTGGTCGAATTTGGTATTTAAAAGATGCCAAAAAGATCGTATTGAATTGTTACCAAAACAAAAATAAGGAAAATTGGATTTTTTTCCCTTTTAGCCTTGAGGGGTGCCCCTAGTGCAACATAGAGTGCACGCCTCTCCTGCAGGCGAAGGCGCACGCCTCGCCTAATTTCTAGCAGCTAGATAGGTCTCAATATTTTATTATAACTTTCTCTTCCGATATCCGATTGAAGTTATTCAAAGTTCATTGAAAAACTAACTCGGAGGGCTATAATTCTTGTAGAAATATAATTTTTTCCAATTCAAAAGTTTGCTATGCCAAAATTGGGTCTCAATGTGAGTCTAAAAATCTGAAGCATAAACTTTTCAACTGGAAGTTGATATGTGATAATACTTGGACTATATTTCATCTCTAGCTTCTTTCCTCATCCAATTGATGTCCAACACTCTCAAATCTTCATCGCAAGGTTCGATGTAACTTTTGAGTGTTTGCATTTCAGTCGCCGAACTTTGTATTTTATACAATTGAGCTCTTTTCCGCTATCTTTGCATTCTTTTCTCCAATTATTCATCAAATGTTGAGTTTTACCTACAAAATGAAATATAACACAAATTAGGTAGTATTTTATCCAAAGAACAGTAAATTATCATCATTTAAAATCTCAAATAAATATAGAAACTACATTTATCAATATGGAAAATCAAAGACCAGAAGTCCCCCCCCCCCCCCCTCCTCTCCTCTCCTCTCCTCTCCTCTCCTCCCACTTAGAAATAGGCGCAAAAGAAGGGATGAAGCGAATTTGAGAAACTAGGCAAGACTATCGCAACAACCTTAGTATCAAGATGAAGAAGAGGATTCAAATGGACCATGTAGGTCCATTGAACTAGATAATGATGGTGATGACAATCTTCTTTTTTTCACGAAAGTTGAGGAATGCACATGTCTTCAACCATTTTGTGCTACCAAAGATTCCTAGTATGAAGGGAAATGCTCAAAACACCTCAACAATTACAAGACTCATATGTATTTGAGAGGCAAGCACTAAAGCGTATGGCCTTCCACCTTACATTTACTGGAGCAGCTGAAATATGGTATAGTTGATACCCGCACGGAGTATCAAAAGCTGGCTTGATATCAAAAAGGCCTTCTTGAACTAGTACCTATCGAGGAAGGATGGAGAAGATCCTATTCAACATCTTCAAGATATGAAGCAACAGGCAAGCAAAACCTTGAAGAGCTACTTAGCCCGCTTTACTGATGAAATGACCTATTGTGAACATGTCACTAATAGAAAGACCCTTTCAGCCTTGAGATGAGGCCTCAACATGAATACTCTCTTTTGGAAGGATTTGTGAAATAAAAACCCCACCACTTATGATGCCTTGGTGGAAATGATGAGAAACGAAATTGTCAACGAAGAATTGATTGATCATCACAACAGAACCTCCATTGGGTTTCCACTCTCCCAAAGGTGAAGGCAAGGCCCTGTCTCCCATTTGGTGAACGAACAATGTAACGCTCCAAATTTTTAATTCGAATCGTTCAAATATTAATTTCTTAATTTAAAGAGAAATTTATCTAAATAGTTTGAAATATGAACTAAATAAAAATTTCAATATTTTCAAAATCAAAACATCTTGACTCATAAAAAATTAAACAAAAAGTTTCAAAACTTTAAATTTTAAATACTTAAATATTAACACAAAAACTAAAATTACTTCTAAAATCCTTCCATCAATCCACGGCACACAACACCACCAGTTATCATCATCCATCCAGTTCGCATTAATCTGTAAATGAAATCTCAAAAAGGGTGGTAAGTTTTTCGAAAAATAGTAAGTGAGATCATGCAATTCAATCTTTAAATAATATTAATAACAATAACATCCAATTTATACTACATTTCATAGTGAGCAACCGGATAATATCAAATGGAAAGCTCTATACATTTCTGTATAACTTTAAAAAAAAAAAAAAAAAACCCGAACCATATCGAACGGAAAGTTTTGTACATTTCATAAATCACCAAATTCGAACCATCTTCAAAAATCTTCATTTCTTTCTTTTCTTTTTTTAACAAAACTTTGAGAGAATTTTGAGATAAAATGATAAGAAATCTGAAATTTTTGATGAATTATTCGTGAAATTCGAATGTGTATAGGGCATCCTTAAACATGAGGAAAATGTTTTATTTTGGTCTTAATGGGTACAATGAAGAGTCTCCAACTCCCCACTATTGAATACCCCATTAACCTCCATATTCAACTTATATTAAACAAATCAAAAATCATATTTGACCCTTTATTTCTGCTGGAACCCGACCCCTCATCATAGAAAAAATAATTCTCCCAAACAGTCCCTTGGTCACATAAATCTGCTATAGCAAAAAATACCGTAAAAAATATTTTTAACCATCCTTTTGTGATCGAAAACTTACTAAACTTATACCATTGGATTTCTTATATTATCCTTCATTCTTCATGTCTTTATGTTCGAGTTCTCAACTAAAATTCGTGAACTTGTGAAATGATCATTTTACCCTTCTAGCCTAAATCGTCACGATCTATCCAAAAACTATCACAAGTCTCTATACGGGTAAAAATGCTTGGAATCCTTCATATGATGATCATTTAAATTCTATTTCTCTAAATCTGAATATTTTCTTATTTATACTTGACTCCTCAAACTTTCAAGATGTTGCACTTATTCCTTAAAATTCCTTGAAATTTCAATCCAAACCCAAATTATTTATTACCATGCAACAAACACAACAATGCATATGAATCATTTTATCATATAACATATTCAAAATTTTTTGGGATATTTCAAACAATGGACTTAAGCTGGACATACCATCGCCCCCACTTCAAGAAGACTTTATCCTCCACTTGAAATTTTAAATCTTTTTCTCCTTTTATCAACATAATCTTTATGTCGATCTTGAGTTGCTTTTATTCGTATTCGAATCTTATCGACAACCTGAACCGTCTGCTCAACAATCTGGAGACCTTAAACCTTCCTTCAACACACTTCATCATAATGAATGGGTGATCGAGCCATCCTTAATGGTCTGAAAAATTATTATTGTAGGCAAACTCTACCAATGGTAAGTGTCTTTCTCAGCTATCACCAAGATCCAATACACATGCCCTCAACATGTGTTCCACGATTTGAATGGTTCTTTCTGATTGACCATTTGTTTGCGGATGGTATGCGATACTGAACCCATAGCATCCTATAAACTCTTCCAAAATCCAAACGTAATTCTGGGATCTCTATTAGATATAATTTATACAAGAACCCCATTTAATTGAATAATCTCCCTTATATACAACTATGCCAACTGTTCCATGCTAAAACTTATTCTCATTGGCAGAGAATGAGTTGACTAAGTCAATTAGTCAACTGCTACCCAAATATAGCATTATGACCTCTTACTAACCTTCGAAATCTAACCACGAGTCCGTATTTATATGTTCCCATTTCCACTCATGAACATCGAATGGGTTCAACAACCCTGATGGCCTTTGATGTCCGACATTGACTTGTTGACAAACCATGCATTGTTCTACAAACATCCCTATTCCCTTCTTCATATTTCTCCACCAAAACTTATATCAAATGTTTTGATACATTTTTTTACCTATAGGGTGTGTAGTGTAAGGAGTACGATAAGCCTTTTCAAAAATTTCCTTTCTTAGAGCTTCGTCCTTTGGTACACATAACCTTCCTCTAAACATAATTATATCCTCTGGAGATAGCTGAAAGTCCTTTCATTTTCCTGATCCAACTTTGACTTTATTTTTTGTAGAAAAAATCAACACTCTAACCTTCTTGAATTCAATCTTTAAGAGTAAGCTGAACTTTCAAAGTTGCTATTCTGGTTGTTGTCTAATTTGGAGAGACAACTTCTATTCTCATCTTCTCAAAATCATTAAATAGTTGTTATTGAATCATGGATAAAGCTACAAATTTCCCTACTGTCTTTTGACTAAGTGCATCAACAACCATATTAGCCTTACCTGGATGGTAATGTATAGTGCAGTCGTCATCCTTTACAAGTTCTAACCATCTCTTCTGCCTCATATTAAGTTCTTTCTGAGTGAAGAAATAGTTTACACTTTATGATCTGTATAAATCTCACACTTTACCATGCTGCATCAGCACACATCCTAATCTTTGCTTGGATGCATCGCTATATATGACAAACTCCTCTACACCTTCCATGTTGTCAAGACTAGTGCTATGACTAGTCTCTGTTTCACCTCTTGGAAGCTCGTTCACATTTCTCCGTCCACTAAAAATTAATGCCATTTCTGGTCAACTGAGTCATCGATCCAACTATCTTGTAGAAACTTTCTATGAATCTACAATAATAGCCCGTTAGTCCTAAGAAATTATTAACTTCCCTAGCGTTGGATGGCCTAGACCACTTTGTCACGACTTCCACTTTAGCCGTATTGACTTCAATTCCTTGAGAAGTCACAACATGATTGAGAAAACCTATTCGATCAAGCCAAAACTCACATTTTTGTATTACTTCTCGTGTTGTTCTTTATCCTTGGAATATGCTAGAATATCGTCAACGTATAACTAAATGATCTAGATATTGATGAAAAACTCTATACATTAGATCTATGAATATTGTGGGAGCATTAGTTACACCAAATGGCATAACCGTAAATTCATAATGCCCATAGTTAGTCCTGAATGCCATCTTTGGAATGTCACGTGACTTAACCTTCAGTTGATGATATCCTAGTCTTATGTCAATCTTGGAAAATACTTTAGCTCCCTCCAATTGATTGAACAAACCCTCAATTCTCGGAAGAGGATACTTGTTCTTGATGGTCAAATGATTTAATTCCCAATAATCTATGCACAACCTTATTGATCCATCTTTCTTCTTTACAAATAGTACTGGAGCACCCCATGGAGAAAAGCATGGTTGGATAAAACATTTATCCAACAACTCTTGCACTTGTAGTTTCAACTTCTGCAACTCCTTTGGCGCCATTTATATTTTGCATATGCTATCCTAAAGCTGAACCTCTTTTTACGTTAGAGGCTCGCGTCTAAAGAACCTCCCACATTCAAACACTTATATTGTCAACTGAATTGACTGTAGAGCAAATGCGGTTGCCTCCACCACCTCCAGAGAAGGCCAAGTGTGGCTAACAGTTTGTCCTAGGGTGCACGAACAGGCTTACACGGATACAAGAAGCCTTGAATCTGTTGACCACGTTGGAAGTGCAAATTTCGAAGTAAACAACTTTAGAGAATGAAAATTTTTGGAATACTTCATATGCATTTTCTATTAAATAAAAATAGACGGCATTAGTGGTGATCTATAATCCACATATTAGTTGAGAACGGGACTTAATTTATAGTTGTAATTTTGAATGGTTGGACTAAACAAGTAGATGCATTAGTGGTTATAAATTATTCATCCGCAATGATCTATGTTTCACATGGCAAATGATTCTATGGATAGTTTCATTGGACATCATGATGGAAGACATAGCTTACTATCATCGGCTTTGATCATGCCACTACGCATTTAATTAAGACATCCCAACACTTAGTCGTATTTGCTTTCATATTTATTGATAATGGGACTTAATTCGTAGTTGTATTTACCGTATAACTAGGTGTTTGAGCAGTTTCCATGTCTTCCTAAATACAAGGGAGGAAAAAATCTTAACACCATTCAACAAAGAAAACAGATAGACCTCAGAAGATAGTATTATCTAAAATTAGATAGAAGATTTTGTGGTTTGTTACTTTTATAGCTCTACTATATATATATGTTATTTTGTAATCAATAAAGATACATACCAAATTATCGAAAAAGAGAGACAAAAGAAGAATGAAAAATGAGACGTGTTTTGCGTCCATCAAAGCTATATGCTTGATATGGTGTTTTATGGGTTTGATAGAGGGAAATCAGGCGGCTGATTTTGATGTCAAAAAGTATGGTGCAAAGGCTGATGGCAAATCAGATGACAACAAGGTATGTTAATTATGAGATTTGTTGTTGCAAACTTGGTATCTTTTTGACACATCGGCATATTACATCTTCTTCGCAAATGAGAATAGGTCAACGTGTAATATCTCAATGTGTCAAAAATATGTTAGCGAATAGGCGTCAAATTTTATTGAGGAACAACAAGTTTAGAGATTTGGGCTATTTGCATGGTGGTCGAATTAGGGCATTTGTACTAGTAATGTTAATTAGAATGATTTTATTTGTATGCAGGAAATTGAAAATGCATGGAAAGAGGCATGCATGTCAACGAAAGAGAGCACGGTTGTGATCCCGAAAGGAAATTATATGGTCGGAGCCGTAAAATTCCAGGGTCCGTGTCAAGCACCAATCACGATTAAGATTGACGGAACTTTGAAGGCACCAGCAGACCCGGCAAAATTCAAGTCTCAGGATAGTTGGATTGTTTTCAACAATGTAAATGGATTGACAGTTGAAGGAGGAACTTTTGATGGTCAAGGAGCCATTGCTTGGAGCAAAAACGATTGCGCAAAAACGGGAACTTGTGATTCCCTTCCAATTGTATGTTCTGTTTCAATAATCGGTTCTTAATGGTAGAAATCTTTATTAAATTGTCATGTGGTCCTCATAAAAAAATGTGTGAAATTAAAAAACAAACCTAGTTTGAAAAAGAAAAGATCATATGATGATTTAAAAGAGATTTGTGTACAGAGTCTATTATGAAAAGTTCATTGGGGGGGCTAACTTGGTAGTTGGGCGATAAGTCGGGATCTTTTATTTGTCATTTATGAAACACTAATCACGTGTGTTTACTTTTTGTTGGAACAGAATCTGGCGTTCAACAAGCTGACCAATTCTGTAATTCGAAGCATTACTTCCTTAAATAGCAAGTTGTTTCACATGAACATTTTAAACTGTAAAAATGTGACATTTCAACGTACTACGATCAATGCACCCGAGAGTAGCTTAAACACCGATGGTATACACATTGGACGGTCGACTGGGGTCAACATCACCGATGCAGACATAAAAACAGGAGATGATTGCGTTTCCCTTGGCGATGGTTGCCAACAAGTAAACATTGAGAAAGTGACTTGTGGTCCTGGTCATGGTATTAGCGTTGGAAGTCTAGGAAAGTACCAAAACGAACAACCCGTTGAGGGAATAACTGTAAGGAATTGTACGATCACAAACACGATGAACGGAATAAGGGTGAAAACATGGCCTGCTTCAACTGTTGGTGTAGCACGCAGCTTGAGTTTTGACGACATTGTCATGAACAATGTTAGCACGCCTATCTTAATCGATCAACAATATTGCCCATATGGTCAATGCAAAGCTGAGGTTCCATCTCGTGTT
The DNA here is from genome assembly GCA_903798345.1 of Fraxinus anomala. Taxonomy (NCBI): domain Eukaryota; kingdom Viridiplantae; phylum Streptophyta; class Magnoliopsida; order Lamiales; family Oleaceae; genus Fraxinus; species Fraxinus anomala. Next base: position 7,451 of record CAIGRN010117536.1, read on the forward strand.
AAGATTAGCGACGTGAGTTTCAACGCCATTAAAGGGACATCGGCGACCCAATTAGCAGTGAAACTTATTTGTAGTAGGGGAACTCCGTGCGAGAACGTAGCATTAAATGACATTAATTTGGTGTACCATGGAATCAACGGAACTGCGATATCAGAATGTGCAAATGTTAAGCCTAAACTTACTGGCAATCTTTTTCCTCCGGTGTGTGCAGTGTCGTCTCATTAATTTAATTATCTACAAATTTTATGAAGTGTAATAGGAATATTTAGAAAAATTTGAGGACACCCCTTCATGTCTTTGTAGCATGATGAGTTGATTGGTGGGAATATTGTATTTATGTTTTTCCTTTGCATATTATTGTTTTATGTAAAGATGTATTGATGTTTGTCCATGTAAATATGAAAACTTGAATAAAGTGTACCTTTGTAAATTTTATACGCTTTATTTAATCACACTATGAGTGTGACACTAAAATAGTTATCTCAAAAGGAAATTTACAAAATAGATCATGCTTGTAAAGTGGATATTCACACTTCAAGAGACTTTTAAAAACTTTTCAGTATTAAAAAGGTTTAGGGATATTAAATGTAGATTTTTTGAAACTTTCTAAAAATATTGGTGTATTCAATCGAAACTTTTATAAAATTTTAAAAAGTTTTTAAAAGCCATTGTGTATTTAATTAAAACTTTTTAAAGGTTTCTATAAGTTTTGGAATATTCAAATTGTTAAAACGACTCTTTAAATTTTTTTTTATAAAAGTATATGGGATACTAACTTTTAAGCATAAAGTGTGTGTGTGTGTTTATATATATATAACACATTAATATGTGTTTTTTTGTTTATTTCAATATTACCCTTTCCTTTTTTCTTCTATGAACATCTCTCCCTCTCTCTCTCTCTCTCTCTCTCTCTCTCTCTCTCTCTCATCTCTATTTTCTATGAAAATTTAATGTGCTTATAACTTTTTTTCTTTTTTCATTTATTTTTTTATTGAATAAAACCTATTTGTAATTAAAATTATAAGATAATATATAAAAAAAAGACTAATTTATAAGTAAACTTAAATATATTGATTTCTTGTTTACTCTTTAAAAGTATGTCATATTTTCAATTATTATTTCTTTATTTAAAGAAATTTAAATTTTTATTCTTTTAGAAATATTTTTAATTATATGGGAAGAGGAAAGGGAATTGTGAGAACCTCCATCTCATATGTGAGAATTTTACACTCATTTTCAAAATCCTCGTAAATTCTATTTTAAATGAAATTTTTCAAAAAGAATTAAATTCTACAAAAAATCTATAAATATTTTAAAATGAAAGTCTATAGAAATCTACGAAAGACCTACATTAATTCCATACAAATCTATAAAAATTCCACGAAATTTATAGAAGTCATCACTTAAAAAAATCCATAAAAGTTTACAAAAGTCTCACTTGATGTGTATTAATGGAAAATATTTTAATTATTGAAATAAAAAAAATACGTGATTTATATTAACATTTTATACCAAGTTTATTTTTAAAATTTTAATTACTATTTCATTTTCATCTAAAAATAAAGAATTTCCTCTCTAAAAGTTTAACTTTCTCACTACCCAAAATTAATTTTTGTCGAATCTTGACTGCATCATTTACATCGTTTTTTTTTTCATTTTTATTTTATACTAAAAAGTATATATTTTTATTAGCAATATGAATATATTTGTATTCTCATCCATGAATATTGGGAAAAGATATATGGCCAGGGCCACTCATGAATATTCTTCACGGAAAAGAGGAAAATTATCGACATCAGGAATGCTCTCTCCAATATTCGTACGTATCTAAAGTTGCACGATGCAGTCAACATTATTTGAATTTATTAGTTCATCGAACAAAACTCATTAGTTTGTTTTAACAACATAGAAAAAGATTCTATATTTTTCAATACATTAGTAACGTGTTAAAATTAATTTCTATTAGTTTCCACTCAAATGCAGTTTTCCTATATTTTTTAATACGTTACTGGCACAAAAAGGAAACGTGAATACTAAATAAAAATTCTTATTTGTAACATACAAATGAGTGTTGCTCAAATTTCGCTCGAACAAACATGAAAATTATTGAAATCTACCAAATTATGTAATCCCTACTATTTTAAAAGAGGCAACCCACCGTATAAAACTTTTTTTTTTTTAATCCCATCTTATCCATATTCATTCTCCACTATTCATCCAAACTTTAAGAGTAATATGGACTTCCTCCTACCTATACCCACAATTGTTGACTTTGATTCTCCGCTTGCTTCTTGGAAGAGGAAAAAGGAGGAAACGACAACTTCTTTCACAAACTCTTTGCTTCAGATCGAGAGCATCAATTTCATCTTCACTAACAGGTTAACGAAGGTTATAATTCAATACTAAATCGTATATTTTGCGGTTTTTGAATTCCCCACCACAAGCATAGGAAGATTGCGAGGATTTTGTACAAAAATCCTAAAAGCTGTGTTGAACTCAGAAAATCAATCCAAACTGAAAATATGTCATCTTCTAGGTTGTAAAGGTTGGTACAAAACTAAGAGAAAAGTTACAATCTCCTTGTTTGAAATTCTCTTGAAGTTTTCCAAGGCCGTAAACATTTTATAGACGTCCTGAGGTATGTGGATTTCATATTCTCGAAAGAAATCCAAAAGAAATTTCCTTTAAAACGTATATTATACATAAGCTTTAGTATAGGTATCTATACGGACCAAGGAACTTGCTTGCCAGTTTCATTTATTTCTATTAGTTTTTTACATATTGTATGTAAATAGGTTAATATATTTCGTAGGAACACTAGTTTCACTCGGAAACGGAATTCTATATTGTAATAGCCTTCTTCAATTTCTGTTGGTTACTTTCAGACTCAACTATTTCATAAGTTAGCATATTCTTCTGATGGATGTTTCGAACACATGTTCGGGTGAAGTTACCGGTTCTTTAAACTTTAAAATAATGTCCCATCGCCAACGACAAAACCAAAGGCAAGGGGATTGGCGAAATTGACTTCGAATTGGTCGAACTAATCATCGCAAAAGAATAGTTGATCCTATGCCATCCGAAAATAATAATTCCGATCATGTACAAATGCAACATTCTATAATGAATCATGATTTTGAGGCTTCTACTTCAAACCAAGAGTCGCTTGATATTTGCAATTCTGAATTCCGAAATAGTTTCAATGTATTGAACATATCGAAGACTTCATATGTATTACCCACATGCGATACCTGTAGACATTGTGGTGCAAGAAAATTTTATAGAGAAAATAAAGGCTTCTGTTGCTCAGATGGAAAAATTTATCTCTATGTGTCTAATTCACCTACTAAACTCTACAACTTATTTACGTTCAAAGAACCCTAAATATGGAATTCAAAAAGCTTGCAAAAGAATATAATAACCATTTTGCTTTTACTTCATCTGGTGTTAAATACGACGAAGATCTCTTTAAAGCATACAAATGTATTTACACATTTAGGGTTCAAGGGCAAATATACCATTATGTAAATGAACTTATCCCACAGGATAATAAACCTTCTTATATGCAGTTATATTTTGATGACACGGATAATAAACTTAAAAATCGTATGAAAATTTCAGAAAACTTTGTCCAATGTACTTTGATTGATCTAATTGAAATCTTGAAGGTAAATCCATATAGTATATTCTTCAGGTCTTTAAGTGATATGCCTAACTTGCAAAATCATGAAATACACATAATATGCGATCCAGGACTTGATCAACGAGTCTTTAATACTCTTACAGTATCTCAAGTAGCTGCTGTATGGGTCGAATACGATGAGAATGCTAATGTTTGCGTTCGTGACATTATTATATTCATTCTGGTAATTCACATAGAGTTCATTATTACTACGATTGCTATGATCCTTTGCAGTATCAATTACTTTTCCCATATAGAGAATCTGGTTGGTATGAAGGCATTGGGAGATATATGAAGACCTATTTTCAACCTGCTGCTCAATTTGTTGCTTTTCCTACGACAGTGTCCTCTGCAGCTGAATTTATTGAGCAAAAAAATGAAGGTTTGTAAGTAAATTTTGTTTTATATTTTGCTCATTTCTACACTGTAAATGTTGTAAATGAATGATGAATTTGTTTTCGCAGTGCTTACTGGAACGAAGCACGGTCTCAAGTTTCTTGCCGAGAATATTATTTATACAAATTGCAAATTAGGCCTTCCAATAAGTTTGTTTTACTTCACAGTGGCTGATTGCTTCAACAGTATGTTATAGATATGTATGTTAAGATTGAAACTATAAGGTTAGACTATTTTCGTAACAACCAGAAACAAATTCGAGCTGAACTTTACCAAGATATTTTAGATAGCGTTCAAAATAGAGATACAAGGGGTTGCAACATTGGGAGAAAATTTAGTTTGGCACAATCCTTTACATGTGGGCCTAGAGATATGTTAAGTAGATATTGTACAGCGCTATAGAAAATCATATATATTTTTCACTATTACATGTAATCCAAATTGGTTAAAGATTAGGCAACAACTAACACACGGTGATGGGATTCAAAATCACCCATATCTAACTGTACGTATATTTAGAGCAAAATTAGAAGATTGAAAAATGATTTATATAAAAAAATATATATATCATAGGCACTGTTGTTGCACATACATATGTTATCGAATTTCTGAAAAGAGGTTTTCCTGATGCACATCTATTGTTAATTTTCAAATGTGGTCACAAAATTTGTTCTGCTGTAGACGTTGATAAGATAGTCTGTTGTGAAATTGCTTATCAGAACAAATATTCTTGTCTTTATTCTGTTACTGTTAAACATAATATACATGGCCCTTGTGGGGATTTGAACCCAAAAAATATATGTATGGAATCAAATAAAAATTGCAAAAAATAAATACCCTAGGGATTATTGTAATGCTACTATATTTCGTGACAATTCACATTCTTTGTATAAACGTCGTAATAACGGTATTTTTATTAAAGTTAAAGGTCATATGTTAGATAACCGATGGATTGTACTGTACAATCCTTATTTGAGTGCAAAATTTGATTGCCACATTAATATTGAAGTATGTTCTTCTATTAAAACTATAAAATATTTGTACAAATATGTGTATAAAGGCCATGATCGTATTAATTTTTCAATTGCAACGAATGAAACAGTGAAATAAATTGATGAAATTTCTATTTATCAATCTGCTAGATGTATATCTCCACATCAAACTATGTGGAGGATTTTTTCGGTCAACTTAAAAGAAATTTATCCAGCTGTTTATTCGTTACAACGTCATCTTGTAAATTATCAACAAGAGCGATATGATGACGAAGATGATTTATCTACTATTATTGAGAACAAAAATATGAAAAGAACAATGTTAACAGAATTTGTTTGAGTAAATGAAGGAAATAAATTTGCTCGTACATTATTGTATCGAGATTTTTAATACATTTCGTTTGGTATTCAACTAAGAAGATTTGGACTCCCAGAAAAAAAACATATTGTCATAGGCCGAATTGTCTCAGCAAATCCATCTAAAGGAGAACGATATTTTTTTACATGTTCTTCTCAATCATATTCGAGGTCCAATATCATTTCATGATCTACAAACTTTAAATGGAATAACTGTTAATACATATCGAGAAGCATCACTGCTACATGGTTTGTTAAACAGAGACAATTATTGTGAAGAATGTTTATTTGAAGTTATTGTTTATAAAATGCTTACTTCTTTAAGACGTCTCTTCACTGCGCTTCTTATACTCTGCAAAATCGATCATCCAAAGCTACTATGGAATAAATCTAAGGTTTATATGACTGATGATTATGTACATGAAAATAAACCTCCAAATGTTGCTGAATTACGTGCTTTAGAAGACATTAGTTCTATTCTAGAATTATTGGATAAAAACATAAATGATTATGAGATAGTGTCATTCTATGTTAATGTATATGAAAATAAAAGGTTAAGAAGAATGGTTGTAGAGGAGACAACAAATTTGGATGTTGAAGGAGGTTATGCTTGTACATCAAGCTTAAATAATCAGCAACAAATTGCGTACGATACAATCATGAAAAAAGTAAATTCCAATTCAGGTGCAGTTTATTTCATCGATGGTCCGGGGGAACATGCAAAAAATTTCTATATGAAGCGCTCTTAACTGGTGTGAGGTCTCAAAATTTAATTCCTTTGGCTACTGCGTCGTATAGAGTATCAGCATTTATTTTATCTGGAGGCCAAACTGCTCATTAAATATTCAAAATTCTTTTGAAAACAGTTGGACAAGTAAGTTGTTCTATTAGTAAACAATTAGCTTTAGGAACTTTTTTGAAAATGTCAAAGTTAATATGGGATGAAACACCTATGGTAAATCGTTTTGCCATTGAAGCTATTGATAAAATGTTGAAAGATATTATTGATTGTAATATGCCTTTTGGTGGGAAAGTAGTGGTTTTAGGATGATATTTTTGACAAGTTTTACTAGTAATATCGAGGGGGGAAAAGATGACATCATAAAAGCTAGCTTAATTTTCTGTGACCTATGGCCTTTGTATTCACATCTACGATTGGTTGAGAACATGAGAGCGAAATTGGATCCCACATTTTGTGATTACTTGCTTAGAATTGGAAATGGAACAGAGAAAAAACATAACTGTGATTGCATTCAACTTCCTAAGAATATACTTGTACCATTTGAGGATGAGATTACATCTCTAAAAAATTTAATAAATCATGTTTTCCTGAACATAGAAGCATATGTTGATAATTTCAGACAATGGCAAACTGAGTCACTCTTGCGCCTTGAAATGAATGTGTTGATCATATTAACAGAATTTCACTTGATCAAATTACTGGTCAAATGTACACATATTATAGATTTGATGAAACAATTGATAAATCAGAACAGAGCTTACAAGAAGATTTCTTGAATACTTTGACTCCAAACGGTATTCCACCGCATGAATTAAAGCTTAAGATCAACTGTCATGTAATGTTATTGCGGATTATCAATCTGACTGAAGGGTTATGCAATGGGACACACTTCACTCATAGGAAATTTGATAAGGATGTAATTCTTTCTAAAATTACAACTGGTAAATATTGTGAAAAATATGTTTTCTTACCGAGAATACCTTTCGTACCTCTGTAAAGTGATCAATATTCAATTTCATTTAAAAGAACTCAATTTTCAATTAGGTCATGCTTTGCAATGACAATAAACAAAGTACAAGGTCAAACACTCGATTTCGTTTGTTTGTATCTTCCTGAACCAGTTTTCTGTCATGGTCAAATTTATGTAGCATTGTCAAGAGCTAAAACAAGCAAGTGTTTAAAAGTTTTACTCAAACAATCAAGCACTGAAAATATGCACATGACATGTACTTAAAATGTTATCTATAAAGAAATTCTTTCATTCGTACATCTCTAGAAGTATAAATTTTTTGTACGTATTTTCCCACACATCTTAGCCACCATTTTCCAACACGAATGTTGTACAAATTAATTTACATATTGTTTCACATATTATTAAACAGCTGACATATGATGATGCAAAAAAAAAAATTATTTAATAGTTTAATATGAAATGATATTGTACTCGTCATAAGCATGTGTGCTTTTGTATATTATTTATGTTATTTTTTTTTTTTTGCAATTGGTTGTCTTACTTTCTCCATTGATGTAGAAAATGACCCTAAAAGTATCCAATGTTCTGCTACTGTGAAGCACATCAAAGCCTATTTTCACATTTTAATTTTCTTCATATATTTATTTATATATCTGTGTATTCATTCAGATTTTTCTTATAATTGTTAGTTAAGAGTCTTTCGTTTTAGATCACATATAGGTTTTGTGTTGTTATATGAATTTTGTTGTTTTTCTTCAACTTTGTGGTCTTGATGGGTAAAAAAGAAGAAAAAAAAATTAAGTTGTTTAACAAATAATTGGCTACGCAGAGAGTAACTCAGCGCAGCGCGCGGAGAGGAACTACACACATCGCATGAAGTGCGCTCTTTGGGCAGGGCAGAGAGCAACTCCGCGCATGGAGCCCGAGCGCCACGATGCGCGGAGAGCACCGCGCTTTTATAGAAAATATGTTCTTTTATATTTTTAAAATTACTAATTTATTTCTTATCCTTTTTAACTAAAAATTAAACATTTTCATCATGTTAAAACCTTCTATAGCGCGACTACTTAAATTCTGTTATTCTACTTAATGAAAGTTAGGTAATAACATTTTCTTACATTTTAAACAAACTAAATACAATTTCAATTTTCAGTCATTTAATACTTTTGTTTTCTTTAATGCAGAAAAGCAGTCCAACAAATAACACAAACTCAGAAAATTTGATAAAAATTACAAAAACCCACATTCGTTTACAAATCATATTACTTTTCGAAAATGCTCAATTCGGTTAGACATTAATATTTAAAATTTTTATAT
>CAIGRN010117546.1:0-13983 GCA_903798345.1 Fraxinus anomala
GTATAAAGCCCACGTTCTTACCAATTAGTGCTTTATATGCTGGGCTTTCATGCCTATCTATTTTATCTCTTTACTTTTGTCTTCAGTTTGTTAAGCATTGAAGAATGAGGAAATTAAACGGCTTGGGGAATTGCTAGAAGGTCATGTTAGGACGTTATGGTACGAGACACCCAATTGCAACTAAAGTAGAAATTGAGAAAACTGAGGAAAAATGATAAACACAATGTTTTACGTGAAAAACCTCCAAACATATTGGAGTAAAAAAAAAAAACTACGGGCAAACTGTAGAAGGATTTCACTATAGCAAAATATTACAACAACACTCTCTAAATACAAGGAGATAACAACAATTAATCTCTCTTGTACTAGGAGAAAACAAGTAGGAAATACTTAGGAGAAAACAATAATTTTTCTCTTTATAATTTTATCCCTCTACTCATAATTATTTTATCTCTACATGGCTTATATTGTTTCTTTATCCCAACCTTCTATTTATAAGGAAATGCAACCGCCTTACTCGTTAAATTCATTCCAAAATGTCAACAAAAACTGCTGAAAATTTCTGATGGACATTGGCTGGATAAGAGAAACTCAATTTGCCAATCTCTTTACATTAAATGAGTTCCTTAGTCAAGAAGAAAATGATTTTACCCAACATTTCTCCAATTTAAAGTCATTTTTGTTGTAACCCCTTCTATTCTTCCTACACTTTCCATTTTCATGCTACTTACATTTTTGTTAGGCCGATGGAGGATCGACACCAAGTAAACTTGTCATTGTTGATTGGTTTTGTTAACATACCTGCTAAATTATCTTTAGTATGGATTTTCTGTATATCCACACTTCCTCCTTCCACCTTCTCACGAACGAAGTGATACTGAACTTGTATGTGCTTTGTCTTCAAGTGAAATGTTGGATTCTTTGCTAAGTGCAAAGCACTCTGACTATCACAAAACAAAGCAATCTTCTCTTGTTTGCAACCATATTGTCTCTCTGCTAGCTTGTGTAGCTGCGACGTATTCTGCCTCTGTAGTAGAAGTCGCCACGATTTACCGTAGTTTTGAAACGTAGTTTATAACTCCTCCAGTAAGAGTAAACACACAATCTGTGGTTGACTTGCTCTTGTCAAGATCATCTGCATAATCTGAATCAACATAACCTTTGACAGTAAAGTTTGGCCCTCCATAACATAATGCAGCATTTGAGGTACCCTTAACATATCTCAGGATCCTCTTTACAGTATTCCAATGCTCTTTACCAGGATTCGCCATGTATCAACTAATCATTCCCACTGCTTGTGCAAACCATAGCAACGAAGCAGAGAGAATGGAAATGTCAAGTATCGTATGCATCAGCAGTGGGCATACCAAACTGTAAGCTAGGTTTCAAAACTGCAGTCTATAGTGGCAATTTCTACGACAGAGGCAGAATACGTCGCAGCTACACAAGCTAGCAAATATGCAATATGGTTGCAAATGCTACAAGAGGAGATCGGACACAAGTAAGAGAAGATTGCTCTGTTTTTTGATAGTCAGAGCACTTTGCACTTAGCAAAGAATCCAGCATTTCACTCGTAGACGCCGCACATACAAGTTGAGTATCACTTCATTCGTGAGAAGGTGGAAGAAGGAAGTGTGTATATACAGAAAATCCATACTAAAGATAATTTAGCAGAAATATTAATAAAACCAATCAACAATGACAAGTTTACTTGGTGTCGATCCTCTATCGGCCTAACAAAAACGTTAATAGCATGGAAATGGAAAGTGTAGGAAGGATAGAAGGAGTTACAACAAAAATGACTTTTAGTGTGAGAAATGTTGGGTAAAGTCATTTTCTTCTTGACTAAGGAACTCATTTAATGCAAAGAAGTTGGCAAATTGAGTTTCCCTTCTCTAGTAAATGTCCATCAGAAATTTTCAACAATTTTTGTTGACATTTTGGAATGAATTTAATGAGTAAGGCGGTGGTATTTCCTTATAAATAGAAGGTTGGGATGAAGAAACAATATAAGCCATGTAGAGATAAAATAATTATGAGTAGAGGGATAAAATTATAGAGAGAAAAATTATTGTTTTCTCCTAAATATTTCCTACTTGTTTTCTCCTAGTACAAGAGAGATTAATTGTTGTTATCTTCTTGTATTTAGAGAGTGTTGTTATAATTATTTTGCTATAGTGAAATCCTTTTACAGTTTACCCGTAGTTTTTTTTCCTCTGCTACACTTGACAATACTCCATCAGCTAGTGCTAGATGCAGATTAGCAATTGCATTGACATCCATCTTGTTCCACTTACTATCGTCATTGATCTCCTCGGGCTTATCTCCAATTGCCGTCAAACAGTTATCTTTTCTTAAAACTGGTTTTATTCTAATTTTTCATAATGACAAATTATTCCCATTGAATTTGTTTATTTCGTACTTTGTTGCCATTGCTGAAGATGCCTTCTTTCCACTAATTGGATCTCACTGTAGCACGAAAAATCGATTATAAACCTGGCACTCTGATACCATTGTTAGGACGTTATGGTACATGACACCTAATTGCAACTAAAGTAGAAATTGAGAAAACTGAGGAAAAATGATGAACACAATATTTTACATGAAAAACCTCCAAACAAACTGGAGTTAAAAAAAAAAAAATACTACGGGCAAACTATAGAAGGATTTCACTATAGCAAAAGGATTACAACAACACTTTCTAAATATAAGGAGATAACAACAATTAATCTTTGTTGTAATAAGAGAAAACAATTAGGAAATACTTAGGAGAAAACAATAATTTTATCCCTCTACTCACAATTATTCTCTCTACATGGCTTATATTGTTTCTTCATCACAATATTCTATTTATAAGAAAATACTATCGCCTTATTCATTAAATTCATTCCAAAATGTCAACAAAAACTGCTGAAAATTTCAACAGGACATTGGCTGGAGAAGAGAAACTCAATTTGCCAACCTATTATATATTGTAATATACGATCTCCTCAACCCATTAAGAGTAATTTGGGCCTCTAAAGAAAGATTTATATATATTATATGATAATAATACATATAATAGTACTTGTGAATGCCAGTAAAATGTGATTTACATAAAAACTTTTGACATGTTCTGATAAGTTCAATTAGTTAACAATAGGACTATAACAGCAAAAACTATATGATACTGGTTGATTGAATGGAGGTTGTCCTATTCACACTACATTTGTTTGTACTAAAATTCTCTTACTTACTTATTGTCACATTTATTTTCTCGATCCGTTTATTTTATTTTTAATTTCAATTTTTCGTGAATTAGCACATTTAGTTTTCGACGACGACTTTTGTTCGAAAAATATGTTAGCATGTTTTAAAATAACGAACAAATATTGAATCGTATTTTTGTATTTGTTATTTTTTCATTTTTAAAAATGAGAGGGATATCTTAAAGCCCATTGATCACAATGCCCTTAAACCTATACGATATGAAGATATATTGTGATATATGACCTCCTCAACCCATTAAGAGTAATTTGGGCCTCTAAAGAAAGATTTGTAGGTAAAAAAGGTTCAAGGCTGCGGATCAAGGAGGAGGTATCTTGGATGAAGGAAATTGTGTATGAACTCTAATGATTTTCGAGGGGAAGATTTGAGCTTCTTGATGTAATTACTATTAAAGGGTAAATTTTATATCGATTAAATATCGAAATATAAATCAACATACAAGAGTTTATGTTATTTTTCTTAACAAGATTGACTCTTTAGGATGTAACTGAAATTTTAATATGATATTGGAATTCGTTAAACTCAAACGATCAATTCAGTTCGATTAAAACTAAAATGAGTACAAGAATATAAGAATGATGTTCTCAAAAGAATCACCATCTTACGAGTTATGTTAATGATAAATCATGCATTGAATAAATATATAAAAAAAAATTAATGTACAAGAGTTTGTGTTACTTGTCATAACAATGTAAACATTTTGAGATAAAAACTCAAGTCTTACTATGATATTATATTCCATGTAACTTGAATAAGTTATTCAATCCAACTAATACTCAAATGATCACATGGATTCTAAAATTGATTTGTTTAAATTAGCCATCGTCTTTTAATGCATGTTAAAGGATAAATCACATATCCGTTAAATACTAAAATGTACACCAATGTATAAGAGCTAGAACTACTTTTTATCTACAATATTGAAGTTTAAAATAGAACCTTAAATCTTATTACTTACACACGAGGGATTGACACTTCGACATTTGAAGTTATCTTGTCGAATGAATCTCTAAGTTCTAGTTCATACATAAGGATGACTTTGGTTTGCTTATAAACTTACCTTTGAAGGAAGATAGCGTTACAATCTCGAGCTTTGGACTTAAAATTAAGCTCACTTTGGACATGTGACGTGTATCTTTCAAGAATTGCTATTTTAAGTTTTGAAATCCCGATCTACCTAGTTCAACAAATTTTCTTTCTTTTTATTAAAAGATGCTTATATTTCTAACTCAATCAATTTAGATGTTAATATAACTAGCAACAATCAAATTTCACAAATATTTTAAATTAGAGTTAGAATTCTCAACCTTTAAAAATAAGGTTCTAGATTCTCGACTTATTTAAATATATGGATATAGGTTCCCAAGTGATCAAAATCGTCAACATGAATGATAAAACGAATGCGACCTTCACACGACTTGAATCTGAAGAGCAATCAAACCACTTATTTTTCTTCAATTCAACTGAAAGTAATTTGCGATTTTAATGTCTTTATAGCTACATGAAGATCCAAATTAACATATTTCAGTAAGATAGAAATCCATAACAATACTTTTGAATGTTAAGAATCCATAAACAATAATCATACAAAGTGAGATGAGATGTCGAAAAACGAAACCCTAAATTTTCCTATTTTATCAAATTAAAGAAAGAAAAGCGAACCGATTGATGGGCCTTAGTCGTATCACAGACATCACTCTTCAAAAGACGTGAAATCAAGGACCAGGTCTCCGGTTCAATAATTCATTTCAGAATGGGAATCTAAATCAATTGTCGGGTCCTAAGGCACTTGGCACGAATATGTATAGATAAAAGTGGCTGACATAACCTAAGAATCTGGATTGTGTATGGCCCAATTCACGTGCCTGCCTTGTCTTTTCCAATCAAATTAAAAGTTCACGATAAGAACCAATTCTACTGACAATTTTTGGTGGTTTTGGCTGTCAAAAGTATTCTATGTATCAAAATCATATGCTTCTTTTTCAATTTTAATTTTTGTATTGAACTCCTAGTAAACTTCTTCTGTTTGTCCTTAGAATGTCTGTGACAATGCCATATTGGTTAGCTATGAACAACAAGAGAAGACACCGTAAGTTGAGAAAACCCGACTAGAGAGGATAAAAACCAACTTGGGGTTAAATCTAGCTTGACGAAACAAAACTAGTCGAGTTCAAAAGGGACGTAACAATGTGTTATTGTACAACTTAAAGGGAACCGAGGCAATGGTCATGACAAGATTGAGATGGAACGATGAAAGATGATTATGTATTTACCTTTGCAAGTGGAGCAATCACTTGCACAAGTGTTATCCAATCTTATAGTATGACCCTACATTGGAAGCTCGATATGTAGAGCCTAGGTGAAGCTATTAAGAAAGTTGTTTAGCTAAAAAAAAAAAAGAGGGGGTTTCTCGTCAATCTTGATATAATTCCTATAGTTGCGAAGATCATGACTCTTTATTGCCATGATCCGATAACTCATCACAGCAAAAATATGAGGAGAAAGTAACATTTTCATTGGCGAAACTTGTAATAAACGTGATGGTATGTAAATCAATTATGCAAAAAACTTAACAAATTTGTTACCAACATATATAAAAGTACTCTTTTTTTAATTTGAAAAACTACTTTTAACTTTTCTGAAAATAGAAGTTCGATAAATGGATTCTTATTCATTTTTAATTGCTCACTCACTCCACTTCCACGATTCGATAGGATAGACTCGTGTCTCTATCAAACTTATAGATAACAGCTATGTACATTGCACACCTACCCTAAATATTGTTTTTTAATCATTTACATTCTTGAATTTTTTTTATTAAATCATGTCTTTTTCTTGCCCTTACCTTTTCGGTGGAATATATATTCACGAATAAATGCTTGCTTGGCTAAGTTTTTATAAGCAGTGAGTTCCAAAGAAATTGTGGTTAAAACAAAATTGTAAATAAGCACTTTCAGACAAGCTTTTAAACTTAGTAAATTTAGAATTGACTTGTTCAGATTTAGAAGGTCCTCAAATCTTTAAAGTAATTTTTTTTATAACTTAAAGAACGATATCATCGATTTTTAACTTTAAGACTACACGAAAGAATTGAACTAATTGTCAACTAGGACAACTCAAGTTCAGGGTATAAGCAATCACGGCACATGGTTGAATTTTTAATCGGGTGACTATCCCACGGCCTATGCACATGAACCCTAATAGTGTATGTTCCAATAGAAATATGAATGTAGTTACGTCACCGCCAAATTTATGCAGTGATCAAACTTTTATAGAAACTCTAAAATTAAATTATACTTGAAGGAGAGTATTGAAAAGTAAATTTAAATAAATAAATATGTAACTAACTTCAAAAAAGAAAGAGAAAGAAAGAATATTTTTTTTCTTTGATCAAAGATAACCATAATTTTTGCATGATGTCATGCTATCGTCTTCCAGTTCTAATTCTATTTTTGTTGACCACTCACTTCTTCTATTGATTCCACAAGATAGAATCCTGTCTCAATCAAACTAGAAACCAAACTTAATAGATAAGAGCTACACCAACCCTAATTCTTAAAGTTGCCTTCAAATCATCATTTATGCTTCCAAATTTTGTTAATGCTTATTTTCAATGATCAAATATCTTCATCACCTACATTTTCGATATAATATAAGTTTTGCACTTCTAAAATATGATATCTTTTTAACGACTAAAAAGTAAGCACCAACAAACATACTCCTAACAACTCTTTCATTGTGAATTAATCTCATTTATTTGTGTTTAGTTTAATCAATCAAATATATCAATATTTTTTTTTCAAGAGTATTAGAGTTTAATCATATGCAGAAAATTAATTTTTAAATTAAAATGTTTTTTAATGACCAAGTCTTTATTTCTATCTTCTTCTTCTTTTTATTTTTATTTTTTTTAATAATATTCAATATTTGTTGAGCTCTTGCCTTTTCAATTGATTCCATTGTTTGGTTTAATTAAAAAAAAAAAAAATTTAAGTTGAAACCAACAATTAGTTTTAATTACATATTTCGTGATATTCATGACCTTTATACATTTTTTACCATAATTTTATCAACTTTTATCAAAATTTATCAAAAATATAATTTTTAACAAAACCCAAGAGGGATTAAACCCCACCAAGTTTCTTTTACTAAATCAGAAATTAAATTCATCTATAATATATCAACTATCACATCAAGTGTGAATTATTTTTTGGACGATTTTAACCCTACTATAATTTAATTATTTCAATAATAACATACTTTTCGTTTTTTATATGTAATAAATACTACAAAATCATTGTCATGTATAAAGTTCATGTTATTAATTCTCAATTAATTAACATTCATATTAACCTGGACCTAATAAATTTTGACTTGATAAATCTTGATCTACATAAATTAAGAGTTATTATAGATGAATTTATTTATATTCATATATCTATAAATTTTAATGGGTGTTTAAACCCATCTATTAGCAATTAATTTTTATGTAACAAATTTAGTATAAAAAGATTGTTCATTTGTAGTATTTTATCACCACAAAAAACTTGAATAATAAAAATTAACTTTTGATAGTACAATTTTTTTTTCAATTTATATCCTAAATTTTATTTTCTTTAGTTCGTTTGAGACTCATCAAATCCTCCTAACAACTTGATATCAAATATTACTTCTACAATTTTTATAAAGTATTTCAGAATTACGTGCAATGCACGTTTAAGTCTAATTAGTATTATTAAATATGCCCGCAACAAATGTAAATATAGTTGATAGGGATGGCAAAAAAATCTTTAACCCGATACCCACGAGGTCTACTTGCCTAATCGGATAAATGGGAAGGGGACGAGAAACGGAAAATATGGTCCCACCCCACTACTCGTCCAATTTAAAATTAATTTAAAATTTAAGTTTTTTATCAAATAAAAAAAAATGTATCATCATTTTTAAAGAGAATATGAATTATTCTTATCAAATTTAAAAAAGAAAATTTAATAGCACTCACTGACTAAATATATAAAAAACAAAAACAAAAAAATAAAATAAATAAAAAAATAAACGGGGCATGTCCCTTCCCACTTTAACTGGGCATGGGGACGGAAATGACAACTTGTCTCATATCCACCCGTTGTCATTCTTAATAGTTGGCTGTATTTGAAAATGGTCTTTATCTACTAATGCAAAAAGAAAATCAAAAAAGCAATTTTAAGCAACCAAACATCATTTGACAAGATTTTTTTTTTTTCTCTCTCTCTCGGAATCTCGTTTGTTTTTTTTTTCTTTCCAACCAATTAAATATGCCATTGATGTTACAAGAGAAATATAGTTGAATTGTATATGTAAAATTCAAAATCTCTATTTTAACGAATTGATTGAATCTTTAGGATCTCAATTTTAATGAGTAGATTGAACCGTTAGGTTCATTAAATGCTTGTTTGAGATAGCTTAAAAAATATTAAAATTTTAATATCAAAGTTAAAAATTAATTTTAACCACAATTTTTATGGGATCTACATCTTTTTTCAAAATTTTAAAAATATGTTTTATCAACTTTAATCAAAATCTATAAAACTTTTATCAAAAGTTTATCAAACAACCCTCAAATGATTTTCTAGATTAATTATCTTTCCCTCTTCTTTTTAATCTTTTCAAAGGAATTTTTAATAATATGTTGAAAATAATTTCAGGAGCTCAATATAAATAAAAATAAATTTGATCGATTGTGTTTATAAATTAAATAAGTATGAATACGTGCATATTTCAACCAAATATTCTAATCGACGAGACCCATTTTCCCCCGTAGTATTATGCTGTCTACCTTAATAACTCTTCTTTACATTTACAACCAAACGAAATCCATAAAAGATATCTACTGAGATTAATTGAATAGTACTAATTATTAAACAATAATTCATTGTTTAATTTTGTATACTATGCGTACTAAATATAGACCTAGCCGCTCGGCTAGACCGACCATTCGAGCCTACTCATTTCATTGACTGTGGCTGAACTCGCCTCACAAGCTTATTCCTTGGTGTGGCGAGCTTCTTGTCAATCATAATTTTTATTTTTTTGAATTCGAGTAATAAATATTAATTGCTACGAGTCGACGAGCTATTCGCCCAAATATTATGCTACATGACACGCGTTCAGAACTCGTCCCACTACCCATCCCTATAGACGAAAAATGCCATGGCAAAAATAGCCCCACATAATAGTACAATAAGGATAGACACGCAACGCACAGCGGATGTCACCCAGTAGAGATGTGTAATATTTATAACTAGGACCAGCTACACCACATCTTTCATCACTTTCTAAGGAAGTAACCAAGCTTTGTCCACTCAATTTCTTATCGGAAAGTTGGTAAATACGGCGGAATGGGCGGCGATATTATGAACTGGCAATCGTCATACTTCTCCGGCTGTATGTCGCCATCGTGCGTTCCGGTGCACGAAGAATACTCTCGCATCGACACTACAAATCACAGCAGCAATCGTAGCCGGAGATTGAGAAAAATGCTGAGGAAACTGGTGAAGGATAGCAAGAACTTCTATGGATCCTCCAAACCTTTAACGTTTCGATACGATGCCGTTAGCTATTCGCAGAACTTCGACGATGGATGCCACAAAGACGAATATGCCCTCCATGTCCATCAGCATATGTTTCGAGATTTCAGATGACACGTACATAATTAATATTTTCAATTTTTCTTTTCCTTTTTTTGTGGATCATTTTCTAGATCCAATATCCTGAAAGCATATAAAAATTTTCCTGTTTAATATGAAAAAATGTCGGCCAGATTTGCACTGAATCAGACGGATTTATTATGTATTTCCCTTCTCTTTTGATTTGTTCACTGGCTTGAAGGAGAGATTTATCACTATCTTTCATATGGTTGTTGATATTACTTTCAAGTCTTAATTGATTGACGAAAACTATTTTAGATTAGAGATTCTATGTCCCAAAAGAAAGAAAGAGAGAAGAAAAACAGATTGCCCTTTGCAGCATGTTTGTCAAGCCTGAAAGTAATTTTAAGAGTAATGTTGTCTAGTCTTGCTGGGTTACAACCCAGTTGCGTTGGATGATATGTTAAAAGTAAAATTGGATTTAAATGATTTAGAGGGTGTTTTGCGTGGATTAAAATTAAATTTTAGTAGATTGTGATGAAGTTTTTAAAATGTGTGGTTGAAAAGTTGTGGGGTCCAAGAGAAATGTGGTTAATATTGTGTATGATTTTGACTTACATTAAAATTTAATTTTAATCAGAAACAAACACGTCCTTAATTAATTTCACGTATCATTTAATATCACGTTAACGTTAGATTGTAATCCCGAACTAAATAGTATTACTCTTATGTTAAAGTTACTTTTCCTTTCTATTTATTAGTAATTTTTTTTTTTTTATTTTTAAAAGCATCTGATAACTATTTTGCAAACTGCAAATTATAGTTAGGGCAAATAACCCATGAACCCTACAAATCGATCTAATTTGGGTGAGGTTGGGTTGGGCTCACGGCAAGGTGGTTTGATTTTCGATCGAGGTTTCCCAACACGAAAACTTCGATTTTAACAGTAGACTTAAAAAATGAATTTAAAGATTAAAAAAAAAAAAGGTACCTTCAAAATGACCCAAGTCAATAGGGTTCAATTTTGAACTAATTTTGATTCGATTTTCAAGTTGGATTGTTTACCCTAACTATCTTGTGCTCACCCATGAAAATGGAAAATGAAAACATTTATTCCCCTTTATTTAATTATTTGGTAATGTGGAATATGTAGCATTTAATGAAAAATACTAAAACTTAGTATAATAAAAAAAAGGTTAATATTTTTTTTTTATGGTCTAGTCCAATCTGGATGCAAAACATTTTTTTTTCTCTTTTTGAGTAATGTAACAAACATTCCCAGAATGTCACAAGTATTTATCCCTATTTCCTGCGTATTTTTAAAATAAATTTTCTTTCTTTTTTATTCATTTCCAAGATCGAAGAATGTTTTTCGTTAACTTGAAATATTAAAATTCCCATCTCCATCTACGCCTTAATTATCATTTGAATGTTTCTAAAAAGGTTATCATAGAATAGAACAGTGTATAGTATTTTGAAAGGCATATCCTATCAATTTTTTTAAAAAAGAAAAAGAAAAAGAAAAAGAATTTGTAATAGTCTTGTAGAAAGATGTACTTGGATTTACGGAAGGAGATCACATAGAAATATGAAGAACAAACCTAGGGTTTGTTTGAGAGAGAAAAAAAACATTAGATTTGCAGCTAAGAAACATGTACTAACGTCTCTTAAATTATCTATTTAACTATTATTTAATTGTTGAATTGATAAGAATTATCTTTAGTTAAACGTTGTGAATCGATTAAAATCTCAAATTCATAATGAAATCACGATTATCGCATCATATGACTGGAGAAGATTCATTGAATAAATTTTGAAACCATAAATTGTCAGTGGCAGCATGTGCAGTGTCTCATATTCTGACTAGGTACTAGATTTGGGAATCATTTAGCCCTTGGTTGGTGGGATTAACAACAGATTTTTTAATAAATTTTGTTTAATTAAAAAGTTTTATGAAATATATAATTAAAATTTATTATTAATTTAAATTTAAATTTAGATTTAAATTGAAATTTAGATTTTTAATAGATTTTAATAAAAAAAATGATAAAATAAGTAGTTAAAAAATTGTAAATTTCATAAAATATGTAATTAAAATTAATTATTGAATTTGATTTGAGGTTAAAATTAGATTTTAATTAACAGACCGGCTAAACCTGCGGTGCGAGCGAGTCAAATGCTTCACTTTTGTCACTGACAACCTTTGACCAGTGCACATGGGTGTATCACGACCCTTTACCCTAATAATAATAATAATAATATTGCAGCCATAATCCTCAACCTATAGCATGGGCACCTTTTACCTCAATCTCTATTTCTAGACTCTTTTTTCCATAATGGTCCTCGTACTTTCCTAAAATTTTCATTTTTGTTTTTTCGTAAAAACTCACGTGAGAAAGCAGCAAAAATAACATGATTTCCTAAATTGAAATTCCAACATCACCTTAAAAAAAAAAAAACTTTTATCTTAAAGTTAATGTTAAAGTTACAATTATTTGTGCAACAGAAAATCTAAAACAGTGTAACACATGTGACAAGGCTCAGATCTCAACTAAATGACAATATAATTTTATCCCAACCAATCAAACATCATTTTTTGTGCTCTATACCATTGAACAAGTGCCTTTATGCTTGCTTTCAATTTTTCTTATTCATATTCCAATATACTGTATTACTCAAGATAAACGAACTATCTTATGATGGAATTATTTTGGAAATGGTTACAACTACGGTTGAATCTCTACACTTTGACAAATAGGGATTCTTAAGCAGAATAAGTGTCGAGTTATGTTCAACTTATTCTGTCGAGATTTCATTTATAATATAATTCCATTAAAAAATAGTTCGTTCATCTTAAATAAGAAACATTTTGGAATATGATGTTATATGTATGTCCACAATATGTTCACTTGCATAGATCCTTGAAAGTACGTAGTTTGACCCTAACAACACTTACATGGGGTGAATAGGAGTTTATGTAGAATTAAAAATATTTAAAATTAAATAGCAACAAGTCACTAATTAATTATTTTTCTAGATGATTAATCATGCAATTCAATTAATCCTATGTTAAAATATCACAGTTATGTAAGCAATAAATGAACACAAGAATTGATCACGGAGAAATTCAATTTGGTGAAAATTTCGGACACTTTACCAGTCAACAATCCACTATAAACGATTTATAACTTACAGTCTACCAGTATAGACAATGACACGTACTATCTGATATCCTGACTGTAATTCCAATAGCTCTCCTGGATTCTGTACTCCAGCACCAACTAACTATAAACGATTTATAACTTATAGTCTACCAGATTAGACGACGACATATACTATCTGATCTCCCGACTGCAATTTCTACAACTCTCCAGAATTCTGTGCTCCTGCACCAACTCCGAGCTGCAGTTTCCAAAACTCTCCTAGATTGCGCTCTCCTACATCAACTCCTAATTTTGTGAAATCATTTATCTCATGTGGATTCACGAAGAACATCGTGTTCTTTAACGACTGGAACTCTAGTCACCTTCCCTTAATCTTCAAAAACTCTGACAGATATAAAGGAAACAGTAATTTGGTATATGAATTATGAAACTGATGTTTTTCACCGTCAAGAACATATCAATTTGAACAATGAATGTTGAATGCTTCAGATGATGAAAAGAATATGAAAGCAATGTTTTTTCCTTCTCAATAATCAACCTTAGAAAAAATGTTATGTGACGTTTAAGTATTTATATGTAGGTTAGAGAATGAATGGACCGGACAAAAAGACTTTAAAAAACGAATTAAAAATTTTTCAGTTGACACTGTCGCTCGAGCGAAGGGTTAGCAACAGATTGTCGCTCGAGCGAAGGTGAGGCGACAGTCGAGCGATGGAGTTTCTGTTTTTGACGCTCGAGCCAAGCTTTGACGACAGTCTAGTGAAAATCCGCGTCGTTTTTCCTTCTTTTTCATTCTCAAACCCTAGAACTAAACTATTACAACTTAAACTAATTGCACACTACTCCTTGACTTTTTACAAGATATCAACTCTAGTCTTTTTTGTTCACAGAATAGCCAATTACATTAAATACCTAACAAACTCCTC
>CAIGRN010117556.1:0-13265 GCA_903798345.1 Fraxinus anomala
TATTTAACTAAATTAAATGCAAGCGACGTTAAATGTAAGTTTGAGTGTTTTAATTTGTGATGAACGTATTAGGATCACGAGTCCCTAAGTAATTATCTTTTTAAACCTAGTTTTACACTTTGACACACGATTGAAATATTGACGAATCAATACTCTTAAATTATTTAACAGTCTCTCTCAGGTAAAGTCAAACATATTCTCATATGTGACCCGACTATATCGCTATGATAGATGCGAAAATATAAGAATGCAAGAATTTTTTTGAACACTTAAAGACTCACATATGGCATAACGGTATATTTATATCTCCTATCGGACCCTATGATGATTTATACACTATCTAACTTATTTCTCTTCTTTCGAATGCATGAAATAGATCACCAAGCTCACACAATTAACGTGTACAATAATCGTGGAGAAAATAAATCCATATAAACCATTCAAATAATCATAATGTGTTTTTATTGTCAGGAATGTAAAACTAAAAATTAAAAATGATATTACATAGTTCATCGTTTCCTAGTATAGAATTAGCCTAGTCTAGCATGATGGAAAGAAGAAAATCAGAAATAAAATAAAGAGATGATATCACCAATTAAATTCTTGACTTTAATCTTCGCTTCGTGGTGCTGTTATTTGCGTTATTGCTCTTTTTCTCCTCTCAAAACTCTTATGCATCTCCTCCCTTTCGTTCTGGTCGGCTCTAGGGTTTAAATAGTGTCCCCCGATTTTGTTTCCATAAGAATTTCAAGCATATAAGGAAATCAGAAATTTTCCGTCGAAGTTGAACTATGCGACCGCATAGTTCATTTCCCTGTGGCCGCATAGAACATCAAAAACTGGCCTTGGAATTCCCTAAAGCAACCAATGCGACCGCATAGGTTTTTGTGCTATGCGACTACATAACATTACTAACTCCCCAAAATCTTGCAATTCGAACTCTTTTCCCACTTTTTCTTCTTCCAATGTTTCATTCCGTTGCTCAATTTGTCTTCGACATCTTCACGTCTTCAATTCCTCTTCGGGGTCGTCTTTATATTATTTGCATCTTGGTCCATGAACTTCAATTTTCTTTCATTTTAGTCCATTTTTTTCCTTGTTTCTCCTAATTTTCGCCATATTCATCTATGATGTCCTGCAAAATACAAATTACATAGAATTATGCTATATTCCAACATATTTATCAACAATTATCCATATTTAGTGACCAAAACAAGTGTGTAAAATGCACTTATCAGCGACCAAGGAGAAGAATATCTTCGAGTATGAAGAAGATCATCGACCTTTGAGTATATGATAATTTTTATCTTTTTGGACGGTACCGAGACCATGATGACGTGTGCCTCCTCTTGGTTTCTAAATCAGATAACAACTGTTAGTTTTCCACTTGAATTTAAATATCTGAGAATTTTGTATTTGTTGGCAGATTGATTACCTCATAACACCCTCCACCCTGTGTTGCTGACTTGGTGAATGTTATTGAGGAGCCTCTAGAGCAGTATCAAATAGCATATATTTGCGAAGAGGCGTTGAAGGTACCATCATTTTAGTTAGTTAAATTTCAAAATCAAACTTTTTATATCTTTACTATAGATTTGTGTAACACGTCCTTCAAAAATGCTGGAATTGTTATTGGGTAATAGGGAATGATTTTGTCCATGAGATAATGCTTCAATATCCAAGATTAAAATATATCGTGACTTGGCATGAATGTTTTATTTTAAGGTTTGATTATTACCACCTGTTTTTCCATACTAATCCTCTTTTATTGAAGTGCAAAAGGTAGGGATACTTGTTCCTATGATGTATAAAATAAGCTAACAGCGATATTGTCATTGCGTTGGGACATGCCGAAATTGACAAGATGGACATATCCAAAATATTTCTTGCTGGCTGCTTCTTTTATTTTGCTGAAACTATATATGTTATCTAATGCGGGGTTTATCATACTTGCACTCAATTTTCAAGGTACGTAGAGATATTATTTCTCTTGTAAAGATAATATATTTCTTGATATACTTTTGATTTGCATGCTAATTATACCCTTATTATTTTTATGATATGCAGGGAGTTAGATTATTTTTGGCACAGCTAAATTGTTGGTCACAGAAGTAAACTTCGATATGAATCCAATATTTCGAAATATTTTGATCAATTTTTTTTTAAATAGTAGTCTATATTTTTCACATATTACTATATAACTTTTTGAGTTGGTTAATGATTTAGCATTGTTTAGATTAACTCTACATTTTGGCTTATTGTATTGAATCATATTCATTATTTTTGTTTATCAGAACTATGTAAAATCTGATTATATATGATTAATGTGTACTATTTTGTTTTGTAATTATTATAGGTTTGTTTGTAATTAAATAAATAAATATTTTTAAGAAACTAAATTAATTATGTACAAAAAAAAATTAAATGTAAAATGACCTACAGTAACGGTCAAAAAATGTTGCAAAAAAGAAGGATATAAGTATAGATAACACTTAAAAAAATGTTGTAAAAAGGTTATTGACAACACTCAAAAAACGTTGCAAAAAGATTATTGGCAACGCCCAAAATATTGCAAAAAAGTTATTAGTAAGTTTAAAAAACATTGTTGTATCCTTCTACTCTACAACAATATTGAGGTTTACAACATACATCCGAACGTTGGATTTTTGAACTTTGCAAAAGAATATTTCTGTTGTAGTGAAGCTATACGCTAAACTTAAAATACACGTTGTCCTAAATGTATCAAAAATTAAGTTTAAAGAGAGCTAACAATACCTGTTGTCATATAATAACGCCTTTCTGTTTCGAATTAGGTCTTTTATCTTTCTTTTATCTTATTTACTTGTTTAGCAAAATAAATCCATAATACCTAAAAAGATAAAGGAAAAATAATTACAAACACAATCACACGAGAGTTACAGCTAATCCTTAATTGATAACATAAAATCAACATGATTATGATACTAGTAATACTACCCTAAGTATAAAATATTGAAAAACATACGCTAGACAACAACTAAACATGATCAAGTATTGAATTCAATCCTAACTCACTACGTGCAATGCAGTTAATAATCAAAAGAAAGTAAATAAAAAGTTAGAAATTGAATTGTTTTCCAATAAGTATTTGTTTACAGTCTTATCCCGACTTTTTTCAACAATGTTTCATGGCACTTTGAATATGGCNAGTTAATAATCAAAAGAAAGTAAATAAAAAGTTAGAAATTGAATTGTTTTCCAATAAGTATTTGTTTACAGTCTTATCCCGACTTTTTTCAACAATGTTTCATGGCACTTTGAATGTGGCTCTAGAGATTTTGCTTAGTTTACGTAAATTGACCTTGTACCAAACTTCGTATATCCTCCACACTAGTAAGTTTCCCTTTTCAACATGATATGACTTGCGTACTCCACCCGACATAAACTCAACTATGAAGATTTCAACTTCTTCATCAACCTTAATACCTGATGTAATTCTGTCTGCCTGTATTTTTAGTGGCGCCGAGTCACCACTCTTTTGTCCACCTTGCTGTTTTATGGCTCCACCTTCTTGGGTAGAAATCTTATTTTGGTATTATAATAATTGGCTGTTGTACCTTTTTCTTCTCCTTTTCTCTTCTTTTAATTTCAAGCCATTTATTTTCTCCACTTTTACTATCATTAGCTCCATCTAATCAAACATATAAAACAACACTAATAACACATTAAAAACGTTCAATACTCATTAGGTCTAGTCAATAATCAAGTTAAAATGGTATATAACTCGTGAGTAAAACATACTCGTCAGTAACCTTTTTCCATTTCTACCCCAATTTGTCAATTTTTCTTAACAAAATGAGTTGGACTGTTGTGGGTAAAATGGGTAAAAGGAAAAGTGAAAGATTAAAAAATACAACCTTTTTGTCATTCATGTGTTAGAGACAGGAGCGGACCTAACACCTGGCCAGCCCCCACAGTCGCTCGTGCTTGGTCTGTTGGAGCAACAGTTCAGCGTGGCGGCTCCTGCAGTGCCACCCATCCGCTGAAAAGATGGAGAAGAAGGTCAGCAGCCCAGAAAATTATTTTGGCAGTTTGGGCCTTTAACCGTGTCTTGAATGGGCCAATCAATTAGCCAAAATCCAGTCGACAGAGCAGTCCACTTCAGTTTTGGCTTACAATTGAAGTCGTAGAGGAGCTGAGGGTAACGAAGTCACCACTCACGAACGGCTGCTGGCTGCTACGACTCTACCTGTCGACTGCACCGCTGCCTCAGACGGTGGACTGGTGGTCTCTGGACTCTGGTGGACGCGGCCTGTGTCTGTGGCGGTGGTGGTGAAACCTCGATGTGAAGACGGTGAAGTGCGAAGAACGGTAAGTCTTTCTATTTCCAGGCCAGATTTGAGTTTGTTTCTTTTTTGTTTCTTTTTTTTCTTTTTTGTGAATTTGTGATTTATTATTGTGTGAGGTGCTGAGATTATGAGTTGCTTGAGATATAATTTTGATTTGTGAATTGTGATTTGTGAAATATGATTCTGTGAACCGTGATTTGGGAAATTAGGTTTTCTAGAAATTAGGGATACATGAAAAAAAATTAATGGAGATTGGAGAAGATATTGAGCTCAATTAAACTATGGGTAAATTGTTTTTACATCAATTTCAATTGAAAAATGAATCTGGGCATTTGAAAGGGTATTTTCTGCTATGAATCTAATCAAGAGTGACGTGCACAATAAAATGAGAGATGACTAGTTGAATGACAATTTACGTGGAAAAATATATTTTTATAAAAGTTGAGAATGAAGCAATATTGCAACGTTTTCAAAATATGAAATCTCGTAGAATATAGTTGTCTAAGTTTACAGTTACAGAGTAGGATTGTATCTTTTTTCTTTTTTTTTTTAGTATTTCGGGTTGTATTGAATTATATTTTCATATGTATATTTTTTTATGTTTTAGTGCATTTAGTTATGTATTGAATTATATTTTCGACTATTACGATCGTTGATTGTCAATAGTCATCGGTCTCCGCCCTAACTGAACGGCAATGCTGGATTCGTCCCTAGTTAGAAAGCAGGGATATTGAATGTTCAAATTACTGTGCAACGGTCCGAGAAGTGCTGAGAATAAGGTTGAAATGAGACCCTCTTTGAGCCACATTAAAATTTTCATTTTCATTCTTTTACTCATTTTCAACCACACATTTTTCAATAAAATAATATTTTCCATTACATCAATAATTTTTCCTTCTTTTTCAATCATACATTATCCATCAATTTACTATTTCAAAATATATTTTTTCAAAATAATATAGTTCAAACACACCCTAAAGGTCAAAAAAGGGGACCATCTTGTAATTACACGATGGCTTGACATTTCCAGTATGATTGCAGTTGCAATTACTAAAGCCCCACATAATTGGTAGAAATAAACAATTCCAGTTCGTGAACTTGTTGGGTGGGCCTCTGTACTTAACTAGGCACATAGACTGCAACTTTTGCCATCAGTTGTATCATCAGATGGTACCCAAAAAGACAAGGTGTCTTTAGACAATGTACTATATTTACGTTTTCCTTCTCCTACACTTCTACATCACATTTACTTCTTTCGCTTTCCAATGTGTTTTAATATGCAAAGCAGGGATTATTAACAAATTAAGCCCATATTTTGTAATGATTAAAAATTCAGATTTTAATATAAATCAAAGTCAACAATTAATTTTAATCAATATTTTATGAATTTCACAACTTTTCAATCACACATTTCATCAACTTTTATTAAAATTACTAAAAATCTGATTTTAATCTCCGCCAAACAAGGACTAAGTATAATTTAAGTTCTTTAAATAACCCTTTTCGTGGTTGAATTTTTTTTATTTTTTTTTAAAGCATTGCACCAACCAACATGAAGGATAACTTTTTCTTTTTCTTTTTCTTTTTCTTTTTCTTTTTTTTTTTTTTTCTCAAAGCATTGCACCAACCAACATGAAGGATAGCTTTCATGAAGTATTCGGTATGGTTATGCCCATATTTCTTGATGTTGATTATGCCGTCTTGACAAAAACAAAATTTAAAAATTTTAATATATTTTTTTACCGTTGAATGTTTAAATTTCATTTTTTATTCCAAACAATTTGACATTCACATGATAAAAACTCTATGGCATTCATTGCTTTTTACTTTGCATTTTCATTTGTATCCATATGCATTGAAAAATGGAGGTAAAAAGGACTTTTTTAACAATTTGTACCTTGAAAGCTAGTTTACAAGATTGCATGTGAGGGCCACTGATGTGATGTGAAAATCAATTATCTTGGGATAAAATTACTACCATAAAAGGGCTATATTTATGAATTGTGATTAAAGAAGAAGAGATGACGAAAAGAAGCTTACTGTTGAAGTACATTATGTAATTAGCGGAATAATACACTAATGAAGGAGGAAAAAGTCTAAATCAAGTTGATTTTAAGAATACGATGAATTTAGAATCAAAATTTGTTGATATGCACAAAATATAGGACTTTTAATTTGATCAACAAATTCCTTGAATCAATAAATGAATATCAAGATTGGAACGAAGAATTGGAGAAAGTCTCACAGTTTTATTGATTTTATAAAAATCAAAACCAACTTCCAAAATAAACTCTTGGACCAATCATAACAAAATTGCTCGCTGATTTAATTGAAATTAGTCGCTTAGTCCCTGTACTCAAAACAAATTATAATCTGGATCCTAATAACACAAAATATCGTTTACTCAAATTAAATAAAATACTCCCGAGACTGAAAAATAATATACTATCCGCACACATTTTAAGTCTTGAATCGCTTCAACCATCCACTTGCGTATTTGGACAGGGTTCACACTAGACTAACGAACCTGATCAATTGGGCCTAGCTAGATGCTCTTAAAAAAATACATTTAGAGCAAGTCGATATGGACATGTAGGCAAAGCATGCCAAGCTAAGTTTGCCCATACGTATAGACTTGGGATAATTAGCTCCGGGCAACTTACAGAAATATCCTTAAAATAAATCATCTTTTGAAAGATTATATAAAAGGTATTTTGGAAGTAAAAATACCATACAAAGTTAAGTGATTTTTTTTAACTAAAAAGTGACATAAAATAGCATTTTTTTAATTAAAAAGTGACATACAACTTTTTGATTAAAAATGACAATTTATTAATTAAAAGTTATTAATTAAAAGTTATCTTTCTCTATATGAAAGCTTAATTCACACATAACACAATACAAAAATGAGCATCGAAAAGAAATTCTTATAAGCAAATCAAATGCTTAGCCAAAAATGTATTGTTCTACATCTCGAACTTACATTTGATGAAGGCATACAAAAGCTTAGCAAAATATTAGCAGAGGTATGCCTACATAAAGATGGTGGAGTGACTTGAGGTGAACATCCAGGGCATCAACACCTCTGAGTTAAGGTCAAAATTTCTTGAAGAGTGTGAACAAGAGCCTCAAACTCCTGCTGAAGGCAGCCTGTGATCGAAATTGAAGATGAGGACGTGGCTCCTGATACAATTGTTCCCTTTGTAGCTCTCTGTTCCTCACATGTATAGATAAGTCTTTTCTTTTTGTACTTTCTATGTAAATGGCTTCAACCCATAGTTGTAAATTTTTGTTAAATTAATAAAAGTCTCTTTGCTCGTACTTGTGTTATTATTTAATATATTGCAATGCTCTTCAGTGTAGTTCGACTATTTCCACTTCAATAATAATATCAAACTTATAATAACATCAAACATATGCACATCGAACTTCAATAATAACATCAAACTTATAATTTTGCATAAATGTTAGAAGGTCATGTACCTTCATAAGTTTCTGAACCTATGCACATCAAACTAACACTCTTAACCACTCCAATCTTTTGTTTAAGACTTTGTTGATAATTCGCTTGCCTTGCATTCTTTTCATAAGTATGGGATTGAGTGATTCACCCATGCTGAGGCGTCCTTAACAACCTTTGTTGTTAAAGCCATGTGTCACACGTCACGAGTGCAGAAGTGGTCCATCTTAGGATTCAGCTCCTCGTCGAAATGCCCATGCGTCCTCTCATTAGGATGGATCATCTACGAAGAGGCTTCCCCTCTGACTTTTTTTAATATGAGGCATTTTATTATTTTTGATGAACCTTTTTTAATAAAACTAAGAACAATTCTAACTTACTAGTATTAATAACCCTTCTGAGCATGAGGTTGAGCGGTTCGCCCATGCTGAGGCTTCCTTAACAACCTTTGTTGTTAAGGGCATATGTCACACTTTGCGACTGTAGATGTAGTCAATCTTAGGATCCAACTCCTCGTCGAAGTGCCGACGAGTCTCCTCTTAGGGACGGATCATCTATGAAGAGGCTTTTCCTTCGACTTTTGTCAATATGAGGCATTTTATTAATTTTAACTTGTACAAATTTAATTTTTTAGATTGTGGACTTTGTTCCCTGAACATGGGCTTGAGTAGCTCGTCCATGCTGAGGCTTCCTTATCAACCTTTGTCGTTAAGGGCATGTGCAGCACGTCGTGAGTAGGAAATGGTCCATTTTGGGATCTAGCTCTTCATCGAAGTGCCAACGCTTCTTTTCATATGGACAGTTTGTATATGCAGAGGCTTCGCTCGGGACTTTTGCCTCTTTGGATGTATTTTTCATGTACAAACAATTTGATAAAAGTTAATTTCGTTAAATTAAGAACAGTACAAACTGGATATTTACATCATTAAAGTAGTATTTCCATAGATGCTCTGCAATCCATGGATGAGACTATGCATTTCTATCCATATTTTCAATTTTATAGGTTTCAGGCCAAACATCTTCTTTGATGCAGTAGGGGCCTTCCTAGTTGGGACCAAGGGTTTCTCCATCATATTCTTTGGAAGATAAAAATACCCTTCGGAGCACCAACTCATTTAAGCGAAATGACTTCTTCTTTACTCTAGAATTGTAGTATCAAGTCATCTTCCGCTCATAAATAGACAATTTCGCTTGAGAATCATCCATCTTTTCTTCAAAGATGTCTAGTTCACATCTTCTTATTTCGTCATTAGATATTTCATTGAAATGAATTCGATGAGGAGATGGGAAACCTCCTTTAACTGGGCTCATAGCTTCGGCCCCGTAAGCCATAGAAAAAGGAATTTCTCCTATAACGGTTGTGCTTGTAGTTCAAATGGCCCAAAGGACTTGGGTAGTTCATCGACTCAGGCCCTTTTAGAAGTATCTAACTTTCTCTTCAACGTGTACTTGATTGTTTTGTTAACAGCTTCCACCTACCCATTTGCCTGAGGGTGATGTGGGGGGGGAAGTGTTTTTTTAATGCCCAACTCCTCGCATAAGCTTCGGTCCCCATCTCTATTGCTAGAGTGATCTTACCCCTTGGGATGATGTTGTCGCATGTGAACCCGTATAAAGGAGAACTCATTGGGGTCAACTCATGATCAACTTTCATCTTATCAAAAGTAGCTCCAAAGATGATGTTGACAGAGCTCCCATTATCCACTAGCATTCGTTTTAGGCAATTGCGTGTTACAAAGACCGTCACCACTAGGACGTCACGGTTTGGATAATGCACACCCACTACATTATCTTGGGTGAAGGTGATAGGTTGAACTTTCCTTTCAATAAAGGCTCGGTTGACTATAAAACTTGTCATAGGGGACCCGTCGCTTCTCTAGCATAATTTCTCTAGGAGTTCCTAAATTCTTCCCCAACGAATGGGCCTCCAAAAATTGTATCAATTTCTTTGATGGGCTTTTGGCCAACATTCGTTGTGAGCTTCTTCTTTGTCTTTGACCCTTCCTAGTTCATTTTGCCTCAGTGTCTCTCCTCTTTAGAGCGTTGTTTCTATTGGAGTGCCTCGACTCAACATTCTTAGGTTGTTGGGTCTGCCTAGGAAAAGCATCTCTTTGGAGGCGCGTGTTTCTCCCTTGATTGGCACTTTGAGTGTGTGTTGCAATGTCCCAGCCTTCAGTGTTGTCGCTATATGAGTGATGGTATGTACAATAGATGGACGCTTCATCCCTATTTCTAGGTTCAACGCCTCGCCCCCTACATCTCTCCATTTGGGGAGATCTTTGATAAAGTCTATCTTGGTACATTGTAGCACCAAGTTTCACTTCCTCGTAGGCCAAAGTGGGCACTGCATTTAATGTTGTTGCGGCCAACACTTGTCAAGGGTTAGAGAGGTCAATTGTCGGACCTGATAGTTCATCAAATATGAGGTTGGGCATCTTCTTTTTCACATTTGGAGAGGGGCAAGCCCTTGTTTAGCCATGTTCCTGTGATCCCTCAATTCTTCATTGAAATTCTCACGCCTTGTCATTTA
Source organism: Fraxinus anomala (assembly GCA_903798345.1). NCBI lineage: Eukaryota > Viridiplantae > Streptophyta > Magnoliopsida > Lamiales > Oleaceae > Fraxinus > Fraxinus anomala. The sequence goes on from CAIGRN010117556.1 coordinate 10,319, forward strand.
AAGTAAAACATCATAGCGGTAGGGTCTTTGTTCTGTACATCTCTCTAAAAGAGAGAGTTCATGTCCAATCCTCCACGTAGGACTGTTAGAGCTTCCACATCTATCACTTGCACACATTAGGTCATCTCATCATTGAAGCGAGACAAAAAACTTTTCAGAGACTCGCCCCATTGCTGCCGCATATCCTGTAGGCATTGGATAGGTCATTCACCTTCTTTACTTGTGGAAAAGCTCTTAAGGAATGTGTTTTGAAATCTGGCCAGCTCTGGATGCTCCCTACTGGTAACCAGTGTACCAAATTTTAGCTGCTCCGCTTAGGGTTAAGTGGAAGGCTCTACATTTTATCGCCATGTTGGCTCCTTCCAGACTCGTGTGAGTTTTAAAACTATTGAGATGCTTCTCTGGATCACTTCTCCCATCATACTTGGAAATTTTGGGGAGTGTGAAGTGGTTCAGCACAGGAACATTCCTAATAGCTTGCGAGAATAGTGAATTATTATCATCATCGTCAAGATCGCATGACCTTTATAGTTCATCAGAATCCTCATCTTCCCTAAATTGAGTCTCTGGGAGGGGATGGGAAGATCTTGCTAACTTCTGGCCTGTTCTCTCCTCTCACACCTATTTCTAGGGGGAGGAATTTGAGGCACTTTGTCATAAATAGGTTCATCTCATCTTTCGAACTGAAGAGGCTCATATTGTCTATTTCTAGGAACATGAGGAGGTCAAGCATGCCTATTTCTAGGCATAGTGGGAGGTGGAGCCTGCCTATTTCTGGGCATCTCTGGGCCTGTCAAAGTTATTTACAGACCTATGAGGTAGGTCCTCTGGTTCATCATTCAGGGAAAAATTGAATGGAGTCTCATTAGGTCGTTCATAGGCATAGTTGGTGGACTATCAACTTCAACCTCCATTTCATGGGGGGCTTCCATCCTGGTGTGATGTTGGTGTCCAGTTATTTATCTTTGAACCTCCTTTTTATCACGGTAGCACCCCTGTGAAGGGTCATGAAATACGTTTCATGGGTTGCATATTAAGGAACTAGGTATCCTCTTTGGCCTCGCATGCTCATCAACAGCTCATGCGTAGCCATATTCTACTGAGTTATGGTCTTCATATTGGCAGCCACTGTGGCCACTTCTCTAGTAAGTCTAGTTACTATCTTGCCCCCGTCCATTGACCCGCGTCACCTATGCTGTTGGTGAGGTTGCGGGCGAGCTGTTGGGACGGCACGCGAGGGTTCCCCTTCTTTAGGGTGTTCATCGTCCTCCGGGGTGTATGTTCTTCACTACTTGAACACGTGTAAGCTCATTCTTAACTAAACATTCCTTTTTTCAAGGATCAAACCGATTTTGAATCAAACAGTTTTTCTTTGGGTTTTCCAACGATTCTATCTTCAAGAGCACCCTTTTTTCAAGGGCTAGAAAATTCCATTCAATTTACTTCCAACTAGCTTCTTCCCACGGGACTTTCGTAGTTAAAGTGTATGGTTTTCCACAGACGGCGCCAATTTCTTGGCCCCGAAAAATGTGACGCTTACGTGGACAACAAATGTCGGGCTGGTCACGCCAACTCAAGCAAATTTCAGTACGTTTTAACTAGAATACTGTAAGAAGTGGGATGAAGATGGACGCCGAATATGCTTCACGGCTAGGACAATGGTGTTTAAGCACCGACGGGTGGAATAAAGGTGATTGCACTAACAACAATCACCAGTCAAATACCAAAGTAAATCAATTAAAGATCAAATTAAAGTATATGGAAAACAGCAAGGTAATATGTATATATTTTTCAAGACTATTTGTATTATCAAGAATCAAGAACACGAGAGTCAAAAGTCCAAGCATCCAGCCATTTTCCAGTTACAAAGAGGTCTATTTATAGTATTTCGGCCAACGTGGTGTCCGTTGGATCAGAACCACGTGGCCTCATCTTCTTTACTAAGACTTTATATCACTGTCTATCATACAATAAATAAATTAGCGGGTCGTCACCATATACATTAGGCCGACACACCTGACATTATTACAAACGTTACATCAATTATTCGTAAAAATTGACTATAGATCTTGTAAGAAACAACTTTCACTTCATGAGCTTTGGGTGAACTGAGGGCATCTGTTGGAGGAAGCTTTGTATTGGTCCTCCATGTGAAGAGCTTCGGCTTCTTCCATTTCTTTATGTAGCGTTTCGGACTCACGTACTTCAGTCGTTTAGGCAGTACTTCGGCATAAGAGATTCGGCCATTCATATGATTTCTTTACATTTGACTAGTTAATTCTTTATTGACTTTCTTACCTGCGTAGATTGTTACGTGACACTTTGAATTGAGCATCGGTGGTGAGGCGTAACAGTAACCACAAATCTTGTAAGCATAGGATATCGTTAAATTCGTTGTACAGTGTGAAGTTAAGGAATTCAAATTACCATTTTCATGAGAATCATATTATTTACTATTGATCTAAATTAATCCTACTATTTATTTGAACCAATGCAAAAATTTAACAAGCTAGTGGTTCTGAAAATATTTCAAGATTAAAACTAAATTATGATTAAATAACTAGTTGACGAGTTTGGTTTTAAGATTATAACGATGAGTTGGGAGAACTCACGATTTCACATTAATTCTCCCCCTTAATTTATTATACAATGTCATGAAAAAAAATTACAATGTGTATTTAATCCAACTTCTCAAATTTAATTAAACACATCTCTCTAGTAAATTCTATTATACTTAATTAAGTAAATCCATTATATCTCTATTTGAATTTCAACCTAGTTAAATGTATTAATGTTGACATATGATTCAATATAACTCCACTTGTTTTGATTATAACAAACAATACACTTATTTTTCTACTAAATTTTGTTTGTTGAATTTTTCATGAATATATCTTATTAAGCATTCAAATACTCAAATCATCATCCATTGAAGAACAAACAATCA
>CAIGRN010117596.1:0-16867 GCA_903798345.1 Fraxinus anomala
GCAGTTGGAGTGGTGCAAAAGGTAAAGCATCTAGCCTAAAATGTAGTCTGGTCATTTGACTTTTAATTATCTTCCTTCTGCATGAAGCAGAAGTTTTCTTGAGACTCCAGAAAATCATCTTTTCTGTCAGAATTGAAATCTAGCAACTCTTTATTTACTTGTTTCTAGGGTCTGCGGCCAACTATTCCAAAACATACTCATCCAAAGTTTGCCGAGCTGCTTGAGAGATGTTGGCTGCAAGATCCAACGCTGAGACCTGACTTTTCCGAGATAACAGAGCTCTTGCAACAAATTTCCAAAGAGGTACATTATATCCATCATGGCTAAATGATCGTTAATATTTATTCATTATTGAATAATGAGATACTCTGTATATATCTCTTGAACAACACTTTCAGTAATCTCACTACAAAATGCCAAAGAGGTATTATTTTATCAACTACAAGCAGATGAACTTTTTGCCTTTTATTTCAAAGCATGCATAAATATTCTGACCTTGATTACTGGATGACACCCGATGGATGTGGAACAGGTTGGAGACGATGAGAAGGATCGATGCAAGGAGAAATCTGGAGGATTTTTTTCTGCCCTCAGACGTGGACATCACTAAATGCAAAGAAATGATCAATAGGAGATTAACCTCTAGTTTTGGGTCTACTCTCCTCCTATTTCTGTTTGCAGTGTACAATATTTATCCCTTTTATTGAACATCTTATTCCATTTTCTTCTTCCAATGCAATGTTTTACCAAATTATTTTCCGATTTCTTCAACCGGCCTTTCCTTCTCCAAGAATGCAAAAGTTGATGACTATGTTCATTTTACTTCCGAGGATATTTGTCCTCGCCTTTCATGTGTGTTTTGAGGGTAAACTTGCTCCTGCTTTTCTTCCTGTGCTGCATGCAAATATCTTTGCATTTTGGCTTTTATAGAAAATTGAAATGAAACTTGAGGACTTAGCAAGTTATAAATTATTAGTGAGCTAAGTTTTTTTTGCACTGGTTACTTAAAAGGAAAAACGATATAACAAATGGCTTCCTAGTAGTGAAATTTTTCAAGTTGGTCCTTCGAGCATTTTTCCGACTCTTTTAGTTAGCTCGCAAAGTTCAATGGGTTCTCTATCTTTGCGACATGGCATTAGTCAGCCTTTGAAAATAGTAAATCAGTTCCTTGCTTTCCCCAACTCATTGCTTTCATAGGGTAAAATTTAGTGATTAAATAAGTAAAAAAAAGAAAAAAATTAAAGATTAATTTAAACTTTTGCACAAACTTCGATGACCGTATGTGAAATTAGCTCTAAAACCCAAAAAAATAAAAAATAAAAGAGGGGGAGGAGGGACTTAAATTCCATGTCATGTTCACACGCGCAGCTTAAAGTACATTGATGTGTGACTCTTCCCATCCATTAGACTCCTAAAAACCTCAAGGAAATGAAGAGGCACGATCCCAACTTCCCATTTAGAATCCAAGTTTGAAAATTCCAAAAACGATGAAGGTCAAATTTAAATTTAAAGAAGAGATCATAAAATTTAAAAAGTTGTACCTTCAAGTCTCAAATACGATATTAGAATGTTACATGGTGTGTAGAGGTAATTCTTCTATTCTTATTTTTATTTTGTTTAGTACCTTAACCTTAATTAATTAACTGTATTCCGATTTTCTCTCCCAAATTAAGAAACAAAAGATTATGTTACCTTTTCAAAAACTCGTAGAAATTTTTTTTTTTTTTTTCCTTGTAAAAGTGACATAAAATACAGGAATCAAATTCAAATCTTGTTGTTTCTTTATTTAGAAATGGATTTTTCTTCTTCGTTTAAAAAATCATTGAAATCCCATGGTTAGTATAAGCACACAAGAAGAATTTCTCTAGGTAATTCCATTGAAGACATAAACGCCGAGCAACAGCCTATTCTCTCCGATCATCAACGTGATTCATCCACCTCGGCCGCCGTAGACATTGCCGACCGCCAGGAAGTCATAGTGAAAATCGATGGCGGATATCGAAACGCAAGCGCCACCCCTACCCTCACCCCAAATAAGCGGGAATCAAGCTTAGATTTTTGGAGAGACGAAGGAAACAGCAACATGCAATTCGATTTCCAACGTGGAGATGGGAAAGATGTGGTTGAAGATCCACCTTCGAAATTGATTGGCCAATTCTTGAGTAAGCAAAGGGCCGCCGGCGGAGAATTATCATTGGATATGGAATTAGAAATGGATGAATTACGACATGATCATCGTAAAACCAGCATTATTGATAATGCTCCTCGTTTTTCAATGTCCANGATGTGGTTGAAGATCCACCTTCGAAATTGATTGGCCAATTCTTGAGTAAGCAAAGGGCCGCCGGCGGAGAATTATCATTGGATATGGAATTAGAAATGGATGAATTACGACATGATCATCGTAAAACCAGCATTATTGATAATGCTTCTCGTTTTTCAATGTCCAAGGAGCTGAAGGTTTCGTTCCAATCTCCTTCCGTGAATAACAGAACTAGTTTTAATGTGGTTGATATCGTGCCTGATGAGCAAAATCAAAGTACAGATGAGGATGAATCTTCTTCCGAAGAAGAAGATGATGGACATGATAATCAGAAACTTTATAATAGAAGGCCACAGTCGAACATCAAAATGGAAGGTAGTGTTCGTAATGGCATTGGTGATGATGGTCAGGTTTTGACGTGCACGTCGATTCAGAGGAGGGCTAGTGTGTTAGGAAGGTTGACAACTAAGTCGAGGTTGATGGACCCGCCCGTGGTTCCAGAGAGAAGGTCAGGGAAGATAAAATCCGATCCACTTCGTTCAGGATTATTGGGAAGGGTATCGGGAATCATTTCGAAACCAGCAGAGGAAGAAGAGGATGATCCATTGTTTGATGAAGCTTTTCCTGATGAGTATAAGAAGGCAAAGTGTGATGCACTAACTTTGGCACAATGGATTAGTCTTATTTTGATCATGACATCCTTATCTTGTACTATGTCTATTTCGAAGTGGAAAAGTAAACAACTTAGAGGGCTTAGATTGTGGAAATGGGAGTTATTGGTTCTTGTTTTAATTTGTGGGAGATTGGTATCAGGATGGGCTATTAGGATAGTTGTTTTCTTTATTGAGAGGAATTTTTTTATGCGAAAACGGATTTTATATTTCGTTTATGGAATTAGGAAAGCTGTTCAGAATTGTATTTGGCTGGGATTGGTTTTACCTGCTTGGCACTATATGTTTGATAAGAAAGTTGAAGGGAATAATGAGTTCCTTAGATGTGTTAACAAGTTGATGGTGTGCATGTTGGTGGGAACATTGTTATGGCTAGTGAAAACACTTATGGTTAAAGTTTTAGCATCTTCATTTCATGTCAGCACTTTTTTTGATAGAATTCAGGAATCACTGTTCAATCAATTTGTGATTGAGAAGTTGTGGGGGTCGCGTTTGATTGAAATACAGAATCACAAGGAGGAAGAAGAGAGGACTATGGCCGAGATTTGGCGGCTTCAAAATGCAGGGGCGACTCTGCCCCCGGAATTCAGAGCACAGGCTATTCAGGATGCTACGAGCGGTAATATGATGGGAACAGGAGGTGTAGGATTGCCACCAAAAATTGGTGGTGGGGGAGTAAGCTTCAAGATATCGGGACCATTACCTAAGACTAATCAAGATGATCAGGGCATATCGATTGATCACTTGCACAAATTAAATCCTAAGAATGTATCTGCTTGGAATATGAAGAGGTTGATGAATATAGTCAAGAATGGGGTTCTTACCACCTTGGACGAGCAGGTTATTGATAGCTCACAAGGCGATGAGGCTTCTACCCAGATTGGGAGCGAGCTGGAAGCTAAATGTGCAGCAAGGAATATATTCAGGAATGTGGCTCAACCTAGGGCCAAGTAAGTCTTCACCATCTTGGCAAATTCGTGCAAAGTTAGTAAAATCTAAAGTAGAATGCAGATTTATTAATTTGAGTTTCACAGATCCTAATTTTCCATAGCGGTCATTTCTCGTCTCTCCTGCTTGATCCAAAATTAGTTGTCATATGAAGTACAATTGTTTATCCTCTTGTATTTATAGTAATAAGATACAAGTACATTGGGATAATATTAATATAATTTGTGCCCTGTCAGGTTCATCTACCTTGAGGACTTAGTGCGTTTCTTGCGAGAAGAGGAGGCTTTGAAAACCATGAACTTTGTGGAAGGATCACCCGAAAGTGTAAAAATCAGCAAAGGGAGCCTGAAGAACTGGGAGGTATGTCCTAAGTAGTTGATCAATAATCTCAAAATTTTCGTTTGTACATATTCTTTAGCATTTTCTTGAAGCATGGCTCTAAATAGAGTGATGTATCATTGTGTTTATGGCCGTTTCTTTAGGTTAATGCATTCAGAGAACGAAGAGCTCTTGCCTTGACACTAAATGATACTAAAACAGCCGTAAAAAAACTTCACCAAATGGTGAATGCCATAGTTGGTATCATCATCTTGATCATTTGTCTCGTAATACTGGATATTGCAACGAGCAAGTTTCTGCTCTTTGTAAGCTCTCAAATAGTCGTTGTGGCATTTATTTTCGGTAATACATGCAAGACAATATTTGAAGCTATCATATTTGTATTTGTAATGCATCCTTTTGACGTGGGTGATCGGTGTGAGGTTGAAGGAGTTCAGGTATACCCTTAATTATCTTTTTCTCTCTTTATTTCATATTTGATTTCAATTTACTAGGACGTTTTCAAATCCATATCCTTAATTTGACAAATTTCAGATGATTGTTGAAGAAATGAACATCTTAACTACCGTCTTTTTAAGATTCGACAATTTGAAGATATTATATCCAAACAGTACCCTTGCAATCAAACCTATCAGTAATTTCTATCGAAGTCCTGATATGGGCGATACCATTGATTTCTATGTGCATATTGCTACACCAGCAGAGAAAATTGCTATCATGAAGCAAAGAATAGTGACGTAAGTATTAACGGGTATTAATGCCACTTCTTTAGGCCTTTTGAATTTGTGTTTGCTCATTGTTCAGTGATTCAGTTTATTTTAAGAAACTAAAGTCAATTAAGTCATCATCATTGACTAACCATGTTTGATGCCTGTATCCTGCAGTTATATTGAGAACAAGAAAGATCATTGGTACCCATCACCATCTGTTGTGTTGATGAATATAGAAGATTTGAACAAACTGAAACTATCTGTATGGGTAAGACACAGAATGAACCACCAGGATATGGGAGGAAAGTGGCAGAGGAGAGCCGTTTTGGTTGACGAAATGATTAAAATTTTCAAAGAACTTGACATTGAGTATCGTTTGTACCCTCTCGACATCAACATTCGCACAATGCCTCCTATAAACTCCAGCAGGCATCCTTGGACAGGGACTCCAAGCAATTGAATGGAGATTTTTAAATGCCCTGATGGTACAATCCATTATGAGCCATTAAGGTTTTAGTTTGCACAATCCCTTTTGCTAGCTTTTGAAGGCTGTCGGATACGTCCCCGTGGGAGTCTGTAAATTGACGAAACGCGTGAGATTTTTCATTTCCTCCTATCTTCTAGCAGATGATTTTGCACCATTAGTACACTTGTTGGAGGATAGTATTCTAAAGAGTATCCTTCATGGGATTTAAGGAAGAAAATGTTGATTTTCATCACAAACATTTGATGCAATTTTTGCCACTCTTTTAAATGTGGATTTCTTGGCTCGAAATTTAACTGTTGGTTGTTATAGGTTGGTTATGTGAAATCAATGAAACATGAGAACCAACTAATTTTTTCAAAGTTGAAAGCAAGTGTCATATAAAAAAGTGTAAATTTTTCTGGTCTTTTAGGGGAATATCTTCCAACAACAAACACAAAGGCGCATCAACCGCGGTGGGCCGAACCTCATGGTATGCAAATGGACCGTGACGTCATAACATTACACTCGTGGGTCCCAATATGATCTTTCGATAGATTCTTCCAATCAAAATCCGTATGCAACAGGACTCGTAAATATATATACATGAAGGTTTCTGATGAATGTGGTTTGATTAAACCCTAATTGTCTACATTTTTATCGGAACAATTAAACACCATTACTGTTAGTAATAACAGACCTTTTCCGTTTATACGTATATACTAGACTGGAATTCTGTATATTTTTTTGGTTTTGGGGATTATGGCAAGAAAAAGGGTCGCGGCAGTCGTTGATGTTTGGAAACGTGAAGTCGGCGAGTTATCCACCCGAAACTTCGCCCACCGTTTTGCCGCTTCCGAGGTTTTTCCTTATTTACCTAATTACTGAATTCTTTTGTGCGCCATTCTCAATTTGATTTATTTAATTGATGGATTTTTTAAGCTTATTTTTGTGCTTTGAGGTTGCTTGGGTAGCATTTCTTTGGGATCTCAGAATTAGAGTTAGAAATTATCTTATTCAATTTCAACTAATTTACACAAAGTTACTCTTTTTAGTGCATGGGTTGGGTCAAGTGTCTAATTGACAGCATTATTTTAGTATTGGGAGTGCGGTAGTGATTAACCCGAAATTTAAAACGTGAGCATTCCCTACATAATTGTCTTTGTTGGGAACTTCTTTGAAAATGACATGATGTACTATTGAATTATTTATTGCAAGCTTATTACCATATAATCTCTTCATCCCAAATTAATTACCCCTTCTTCTTTTCGGTTGATATGTATCAAAATTAAACTTTTCTTCAATCAAATATCCTTTCTTCCCTCTTCTTTAATAATAACAATTCCCTTTTCAGTTTGTACAATTTAAAGTTCAGACTTGGTTCTGCATGTTAATTTATGTCAAAAATCAAGGGACAAAACTGGAAATCAATAAACACATTTGATTTTCAGCTCCAACTTAAATGACTATGGCAAGTCATACCATGATTTTCAGTTTGGGACACATGAGTATTTTCTCATAGCATCTTCAATTGCAAGCTATAAGGAAATTAGTTATTTTGCATATGTGAATTCTTATATCCTCACATTTCTTTGCTGCATTTTGATACCAGGATCTTATGCTTCGTCTTGATATCCTCCTGAAGCTTGAGAAGCACCGAGGCTGCGTGAACACAGTTAGCTTCAATGCTGATGGTGATGTTCTTGTATCAGGCTCTGACGATAGGAGGATCATGCTCTGGGATTGGGAAACTGGTCGTGTTAATCTCTCTTTTCATTCAGGTCACCACGATAATGTTTTCCAAGCAAAGATCATGCCTTACACTGAGGATCGAAGCATTGTTACCTGTGCTGCTGATGGGCAGGTTTGACCTATTTTCAGTCTATGGACAGATGAGGTCAACCCATGGAAATGTTTACTTGTATCATCAAAGTTGTGCACCTTAATAACAATTGGAATTGATCTGAAAGTTTTGTAATTGAATAGGTGATACCAGTCACTAATGGAAAATATTTGAGAAAAGAAGTTGAATTATTTATGCATGTATGTAATTCCGTATTTTGAACTATAAAGTTTTGAAACATGATTATATTCTTACGTGGAGAGTTCTTAAATATAGGTAAGGCATGCTCAGATTCTTGAACGAGGAGAAGTGGAGACTAAATTGCTTGGACGACATCAAGGACGAGCTCATAAGTTGTCCATTGAGCCTGGAAGCCCTCATATTTTTTATACATGTGGTGAAGATGGAATGGTTCAGCATGTAATTTGATTTATTCTTATCTAATTTTGTCGCTTCTTTAGTTCTTTCATTACAAAAATCTTGTTGGCCATTGGACTTGTATGCCCGTTTATTTTCTGAAACCCCTGTGAAAATTCATTTATTGCATAGTTTTTAATCCTGTTGTAAATTTCCACCAATGGAGCATGCAAAATATAGGTTGCAGCGGTCTGAAGTTCCTCCCACCTCGTTCCACTTCTTGTTTACTTTTTCTTTTTGAAAGGAACAAGGGCCATTGGAAAAATTTCATAACCTGATTGTAATACATGACCAGCACATGTTGCATTTCACATGACGAATGATACTTATATTGATACCTTTTTCGTAACTTTCCATTGGCTGTTTGAAGTTTATAAGTTTAATAGTGTGAAACCATTGTATATTCAACAGATTGATCTGAGAACTGGAACTGCTGCTGAACTTTTTACTTGTCAACCTATCCAGAGCCAGAGATTTATGTCCATCATCCATCTAAATGCAATTGCAATAGATCCAAGAAATCCTAATTTCTTAACTGTTGGTGGATCAGATCAGTTTGCTCGGTTATTTGACATCCGTAAATGTCAACCTTTTGATTTCTTTAGTCCCCCGCATTTAGTTGATGATGATGATGTGGGAATAACAGGGGTGGCATTCTCTGAACAGAGTGAGCTTCTTGTGTCTTACAGTGATGAGTTCATCTATCTTTTCTCTAGGGATATGGGACTTGGACCTGATCCACCTTCTACCTTTCAAGTCTTCCATGGCAATGATTCTGGGTATACAAGCCCTGTTAATCATTCAGTTACATCTTCATCAGACATGGATGCCAATAGAAAAGCATCTCCTGAGGCCTACAAAGGGCATAGAAACTGTGAAACTGTGAAAGGCGTGAGCTTCTTCGGGCCGAACTCCGAGTATGTTGTGAGTGGATCAGATTGTGGTCGAATTTTCATTTGGAAGAAGAAGGGTGGGGAACTCATTCGTGTTATGGAAGCAGATAAGCATGTGGTTAACTGCATTGAGTCTCATCCTCATGCTATGGTGCTTGCCAGCAGTGGGATAGAGAGTGACATAAAAATATGGATTCCTAAAGCTATTGATAGAGCTACTTTGCCAACAGACATTCAAAAGGTATGTGACGATTTCAAAAGCAAACCCACCTTTGTCATAATTCTTAAATTGTTAATTTTAAAAAAAATGCTAATAAATTGTTAATTTTAAACTTGCATTTTAAAATGTTGTTTTAGATGACATCTCTGTTTTCATGACAAAAGAGGAAGTTCTTATGTCTCTGTATTAATTTGTAGGATAGAGTCCTGAACTTTACCCCTCGTCTATTTGGTTTCTTCCCTTCCTTCGGTGTCTTTGACAACGGCGAAAGTGACGGTGACGATGATGATTATGTTACTGACGACGAAGATGAAGATGAAGATGAAGATGATGATGATGATGATGAGGTTGAGACTGATGAGCAGGAAGAAGAGGACGATAGTGATGATTTTATTTTCCTTCGAGATACTGATGAACGTGATAATGAAATTGATGGTTCAGAAGATTTATACGATGACGAGGAAGAAGATGCCAGTGAAAGCGAGGAGATTGACGATGATAATGACAGTGCAGATTCTGGTGATCGATGATTAGAGTGAATTTGGGTTGTTGATGGTGACTTCGATGACCGACAATGATGGATTTAATTGATGGTGAAATTGACAACAATGAAGGTGATCTTTTTAATTGTGTTGCTGATAATTTTGCACTTTATATTTCTAGCAAAGACCCAAACCAAAAGCTTGAACTTACCACACAGTTTCTCCTCTGGACCTGCTGTTGCACTTGTTTTCCCTGGCAAAGGAAACGGAGGACAAGCGCAGAGGGCAATGTGGAGAATTCAGATGTGTGATAAGATCGGCTACAGCTGCTTCTCACATGTAATGCCAAGTATGATGGAGATACCACCACTAATAAAGACATTTCTATTTGAATGACGTTGGAACAACCATTTAGGTCTGTCCAAAAAATTCAGAAATTGTATACAGTAGTACATTGATTAGTTTAAAAATATACTAGGGTGTGCCTTCTGTTTTCCAATACTTATCTGTTCCCTTTTTATTAGCTCATGTATTTTCCATCTATCTTGTCATATCTTCTTATTTTCATGGGCTTGTCTCACTTGTACATTTGGGCATGTTGTGGTTTGGCTTTCGATTGCAATAATGAATAATCTGTGTGTAACTCAGTACAGACAAATGGTGCAAAAGTTTTAAATAGTAAAAACTGTTCTTATCATCAATTCTTTTACAAATCAATTTTAGTGAAATTCATATCGCATGTATATACTATGATGTATATACAAACTTAATAAATTGAAATCGAACCATTATATACACTTCCAATTTTCGATCTTCTCAAATGCACTTCATAAATGAAACTTTATACCAAAGTAGGGGCTGGGCAAGCATTCCGATTTAGGCCTCTGTTCACTTCTCTGTCTTTTGGCATTAAGGGAACAATCTTTATCACTATACTCAGAATGAATCCTATAAACTGCACATAAAAACAATTGAATGTGAATAAAAGCTTGAACAGCTGCCAATTAAAAGACTATTAGCCTATAAAGTGATTGTCCTTACCCAAGCAAGTCCAATGCACATAATACTGAAACCAGGGAAATTGAATGGAGCTCTCTCAGACAAAAACAAAGCTGGAAAAAGGCAGAGTGTTTAGGAGTAAGCTAGTAATTGAGAGTTTTCGTCACGACAACGACAACGATAATTTTAAATCACCTGAAAGAGGGCTATATATTAATGGAGAGATGACATTGGCAAATGATGCTATTCCCAAAAGGCAACCCTGAGCAATCCCCTATTAAATGGAAAAGTGGATCACCAGTTTAAAGAAAAATTCATCAAGTAATTATGGTGCACTTGTGTACTCGAAAACTTACTTGTTCACAGGGTCCAACTTGTTTTGAAACAATGCATCTTATCTGTAAGTGTAAATTACATTTTTCAACACGTAAACGACACAGTAGTCGAAGTAGATGAGTAGAGCGTGCTCATATTATAGTATATGGAACTCACACTTGGGCTTGCGAGGAAAAGGAAAACACTCAACCAAGCAGAAACATAGGGTACCTGCAGATGGCAAAACACAATGACAAAAATGATGCATTGCAATATTACAAGAGTGTTGGTCAACAAAAAGAAACAAATTTGTAGCAAAACTTGCACTCAGATTATTGAATGAGAAATAGATGAGGAATTACCCAAGACGACCACGCTATGCTGTAAAGTAGCATCTGCAAAAAACCAGACGACAAATGATCAAATATGTATTTTGTTATGTACCCCAACCCCCCATGTTTGGAGAAAAAGAAAAGAGAGAATTATAAAAGAAAAGAGATTGAGAAGATGAAACTATACATTCAGGAATCCAGCAAAGAGTCCTACAGAAAGTAGTATCTCCTCTCCTATAATAGGACCCAATATGGGCATGAAGATCATCTGCACAAATTCTCAAATTTTAATACGTCAATATGTGAAGCCAGAAGTAAAGACCAAAATAAACGAAAAGAGGAAATGAGTTCATATAATAATTAGGAAAAATGAATTAACAATGAATCATTTGACAATACATTTGATACGGTCGCTCCAATGTAGGTAATAAGCCATATATCAGCAAATTGATCTTTTTTGAACTGGAACCGTGCCTTTAAGAAATACTGCAGGGGAAAAGTACGAATAGAATAAAAATAATATTTCATTCATATTCAGACTAATCAAATGCTAAGTATACATGATATTAATCACCAAATTCAATGCTATCAGAAGCACCATTTCAACCAAAGTTCTCATAGAGTCATAGACAGTGGTTTTAAGATAAAAGAAGAAGAAAATATTTTAACAACACGTGTACAATCAATATCTATGATGTTACTATACATGCCCAATGATGCATTTGAGCAATAGCCGCGATAAAGAAAGAGAGTACCATTAAGAAGGCTTGGACTCCAGCCTCTGCAAGGCTATTGAAGAAAGCAACAAATGCTGCTACCGAAAACGTAGTGCTGCAGTAAGAGGATTACAAGATGAATGACTATTCTTTTAGCACATCCAACAAAATAATTAAATTACTCAGAAAAGCTACACTCCAATTAACACAAAAGGGTAAAAACAATATAGTACTGCTAGAAGAAATTGAACAGTTGACAGTGGAGATGAGTAAAGAGCTCTGTGTCCATCATAGTCAATAAAGTGACATGCATAATGGAATTTCTTGAGTCTTGGAGGTGTCGAAACACTAATACAAAAGAAAAGTTCAAGGACATGTTATCCTACCTGCTCTTGAGCAAGTGAATGATATCCTTTGGTGATGGAATTTGCTTAAAGAAGTCTATCTCCCTTAATGATTCACAACCAACTCGATCTCTATCGGTTTCTGGCTTCAAGATTGGCTCCTCCAAAACATTAGTGTGGGGAGTGAGATCCTTAAGAAATATTCTCATGTACACTGCAGCAGCAATGGATACAGCAGCTGCAACCTGAATGAATTGAGTTACACCTTATTAGCATTGAAAACATACTAAGCTTTGGTTTAGCCAAAACACAGTAGTCACTTACAACCAAGTAAAATGAAGGAAAGTTAATTCAAATAACAAAACGAGGAATATGAACTGTCAGGAAGAAAGACCTGAAATATCTGGGCAGTGGACAGTAAGCGAGCAGCGAAGGTACTACAAAGAGATGCACCCGAAACTACACCTGCCAGGACTCCAAATGCAGAGACTCGCTTTCCCTCTGTCACACTGTCTGCCTGGAAAATATTAACATGATAGCCAAGTTATTACATGAATATTTCCCAGTTACAATTCAATATGTTTATTGTTAATAATGCACTCCCTTAGAAATCAAGCAGGCAGATACCAAAATTTAAGCAATACAAAATAGCAGTCATCTTTGCTCGTATGTAATGATTCTAATTACTAGATTTTTCTTATGATTTGGCAGGGATGTAATTTCATTACCACATTCTAGATTTTCATAATTTTGATTAATGTAAAATACGTAGATAGATCAAAAAACATGATGTAAAGCTAGAGTATGGAATTATAGCAAGATGAAAGAATGAAATAAACTGAAGCATCATATTCAAAGGATAACTGAAGACCTACAAAAGGGGGTAAAAAGAAGCTTGCTTGAGTTTGAGATAATCAGTAGGATCCCAGCTAGAATTTCAAAAAAAGAAATTCAAATTGAACAAAATCATGTTTGATTTCGATTTCGATTCCAAGGCCCCAATTTACCACTACCAAATAGCATGTGACAACTAAAAGTTTCCTCTTGTATTTTAACTTCATAAATTTCCTTTGGCAGAAGGCAAGGGTAGCATAGATAAACAGGATAAAAGAAAAAAGCATGTGGAGAATTATATGCATGAAGAAATAGAGAAAGGTATAGAATCACCAAATAACCAAGAGAAATGCACAGAACGCCGCCTTCGCAAACCATGGCTGTTATAGTCTTTAATACATAATATGCGTAGAAGAAGCTCGTTGTCCTATCCCATGCCAGTATTGCTGCATATACGCAGACAGTTTGTGTAAAAATATCGATGTAAACCATGAACAAGAAAATATGAATTACTGTTTCTAAATTAGTCTGCTTGGGATTTCATGTACAAGTTTCAGGCTAATAACCAAGTAAAGTTTCAGTCATGATATATTTTAAATCCATAAGATCAATGTAGAAGACACTAATATTACTAAAAAACTGCAAATGAAATTATAATATTCGCACCTAATGGGATGATGGAGAGAGTCATAGGAATTGTGAGCAAAGCTTTCCGTCCATACGCATCTGACATATTTCCAATCAGTGGCATTATGACCACAGACCCCAATCCTGCAATCTGCATTCAGTACAGGTAACATTAGAAGTTCGTAAATTGTTCTATCCCAACTTATTTGATCACTTGACCCAGAGACATTAAAGCTTCTTTTAGATTTTCCATCGCGTTGATAATAGAACCTCAGAGCACAGGCACAGCAAAAGTAATTGTCACGATTCACTTATACTCTCTTTTATTACCCTATGTTTGCTATTTTTTATCCACACACATTTAGTGGGATCATTTCAATATATTTATAAATTAAACGACGTTCCCAAACATGAGACATCAAGTGGTAAAAGTTCAGAACCAGTTGTTTGCCAGATCTTCAACCATCCGCCAAACATAAAAGGATAAATTAAGGTCTTATGCAGGTAGAGTTTTATGCTCATCTTTCATTAACAAGCCAAAATTTAACGTCTGTTCTATCCATTCTCTATATAAATCAAACTTCAATATAACAAGTAAGAAAAAAATATTCATCTTCTTCTCAAACATCTCCCAACAACCCGACATGTGAACGTTAATTTTAAAAAAAAAAAATACAGTAAATTTGTTTTTAAAACGTTAATTCAAGTTGATTAAGCCATCTCTTTTTATAGATTAAGATGATCCAGTAGGTATACATACATATTTTAATATTCTCCATGTTTATATTGGATATTTTATTAATTAAATAAGCTAGCTGGAATTAACAAAAGGATTGATTTCTTGATAATCCAATTAATTAATTTGTCACTGCTGATACATTCTCAATATTCTTTGTTACTTTTATTTTTTAGTCAAAAGAAAAAAATTCATTTATTTTTATTCCAAAAATAATTGCATCGGAGGTCCCAAAAACTATATTTCTACAACCATTATTTCCAATCTTTCAAGTTTGTAACAAGTTAATCTTCAGTGGAAGGTTTTTATCCACTTACCATTTAAGACACTCGATTCAATAAAAAGATAAATAAAAAAGAAAGAAAGAAAAATATTTGTAGAGAGGATGATCTTTTTCCTTTTTTTTTTTTAATAGAAATTGATGCATTTACAAATGTTTTTCCAATAAAATTAGACTTTTAAACAGTGTGGAATGGATGTAAATCTTTTACGAGGGACTGATTTGTTATATACTTAAAAAGTTGGAGAGGACTCTTGCAAAAAGAATGTTGGGAATCAACCGTTACATCGTGCTATTTCAGATGATTACGTGATAGGTTAAGTCCATGCAAAAGTTTCCATTTTTCATTTGGAAGCCAAGTTCGATTCAAAAGTGCGTAGAATTAATTTTATTCTCTCTCTCTCTCTCTTCCCAGAATACAGAAATAATGCCCTGTAGGAGGTTATTCAACTCTGGTGATTGTGTTGACAAGAAATAAAAGAGAGAATATGTGCTGCCATTTGGAGGCAATTAATTGCTGAGATTTATCATTCTTTCTGGTGCAAGTTAATGCATAAATGTAATTGAACATACCGCTTGTTGGAAGCCGGTGAGGTAAATTGCGAGAGAACACTCGTCTTTACCGGGACATACTGCGTCCATTGTCACGTCTGCAATCGCCAGGTTCACCACTAAGGCCGCAAAATTTGACAGAAACACCGTCACAAATAGATGAACTAAATTCCCCCAGTTCTCCATTTCTCCCTTTCTTTCTCTTTTTCTTTCTTCTCTCTCTGTCTCTCTCTCTCTCTCTCTGAAGGTGGCTAAGCTTGTTTATAATTATATATAGTGATTTATCAATATTATACAGACTTTAAAAATAATAATAGTGCACAAGGAATAAGCATAGGTTGCATGAACAAATCCTATTTCTTGAAAAAATACTGTATATACGATAGTTGACATTGACCCTCTGTATACTCTTGTAACAAGTTCAAACATCAATGGTATATTGGTTGGAGGAAATTAATTAATTCTTATCCATCTGTAATTGTATATTAAAGTAATAAATTACAATTTATAAATGTCAAGTTGATGCGTGTGTCCCTGAACTATGATATATATTAATTTTAAGGGGAAAAAAATCAGTTTTCTTGGATGTTCAACAAATAGCGCGAGAGTCAATGGAATTTGGTATGCAATTAATCTTTCAAAGTAGGTAAGGCGGACAGTGATACTCTGATTCTATACTTTCTAGGTCAAAGTCATTTTGAGGGAGTACGATGTTTTGTTCTAATCTAACCAATAATGGCATTACAATTTACATTGAGAAAATATCAATTTCGTATACTTTCAATCTCAGTAAGAAAATATTTACTTTTTGAACTGAGCTACCTGCTTAATTAATATACTTTAATCTAAATTGAAAGTCGATCGTGATATATTTTATCACCTCATAAACTTGTTTTTCGAAGATAGATGCTTGACTCAACTAAGTTTTATCTAACTGAATTTTAACACTATACTTTTAACAAATATTTGAGAAAATTTTAAATTTTACACCCTTTCAAAAAATTAATGGATTTGACAAAAATATTTTTTTTAATCACTTTTAGTGTCCTCAACTTTATTCTATTTATAACGTTCAAAAAATTTATTTTATTTATATGTTACAAAGTAAATTTTAATGAGAAATACAAATTGCTAACTCAAATTAGTAGTTCTCTAAGCATTCTATATAAAATATTGCTTGTAAATAAGCTGACTTTATTTTTATTTTGGTTTAAATTCACCAATGGCCAATCAACTTTATACGTAGTGTCACCATGGCCAATCAATTTGATTTTGTTTCACCATGACCACCCAATTTCATATTTAATATCACCATAACCACCCAATTTGATTTTATTTCATCATAGCCACTCAATTTCATATAATGTTTCCTGTAACCATCTAATTTCATATAACATTTCATCATAGTCACTCAATTTCTTTTCACAATTTTCACTAATTTTAAAAGAGTTAAAAATGTAACTTTGTATTTTATATATATATATATATATATATATATATATATATATTAAAATTTTTAAAAACGTTTATTTCAAAATAAACGTTTTTTTAAATAAGTTTTGGCCCTGTTTAACACCCATTTTTTTTCATTCTATTTCTCATTTTTTTCTCTCTTTCTTCATTTCAGCTACTATTTTATCAATAAAATAATATTACACATAAACTCAAAAATTCTCCTTACTTTTTAACCACATAATTTTCCATTAATCTCTATTCCAAAAATTATATTTCAAACAAAATGGATGTCAAACAGTGGTTATTTTATTTTATTTTTCTAAGTAACTTTTTTTTAAATAAGTTTTTATTTTATTTTATTTTTTAAGTAAATTTTTTTTAAAAATAAGTTCTTATTTTGTTTTATTTTTTTAAGTAACTTTTTTAAA
>CAIGRN010117601.1:0-36831 GCA_903798345.1 Fraxinus anomala
GACTATCTAGGGTATTAACTCTCTTTTTGTTGAAAAGTTTGAATTTCTAATCTTATTTTTGCTACTTTTTTCGGTAGAAAAAATTTGTTGCAAAATTTTCTAGTTAGTTCCTCCTATGTAGAAATACTTCCATGAGGTTCAGCATATAACCATTCCAATGCAGTATCTCACAATGTATAGTGAAATAACCTCACCTTGATCGCGTCTTCATTAACCCCTGGAGCATGAAAATTCTTGCAATTTCTTAGGAATGTGGAAATATGTGTGTTCGAATTTTCATGAGGTAGATCATAAAATTGGAGAGTGTTGCTAGTCAAGTTAATCCAATTTTCCCTAATTTGAAGTTGTTCACCCCTAAATCTGGCTATACTATACTGGAGCGCGCGGGTGCTACTATGGGCATTAAGAACATTGAAACAGGCAAGTCTTCTTCATTTATTTTCACTTGCTCATATTGTTGATCCAGTGGTGCCGCTACTCTTTTGGCAACTTGTCCAATTGGTTGTATGGGAATATTGATTTTTTAATCATCAATCATTTGATGTTGTTTTTGTTTGTGTTCCTTGCCTCTTCGTCTGAAAATATGTTCTATCTCCGGATTAAATGGTTCAAGATCGTCACCTTAGATACGGAGCATGCAACGAACTCCTTTTATTTGTTAATAAAAAAATTAAATAAAAGAATCAAATAACAGTTAAAAATAAATTAAGACTAAATAGTCCCCGACGAGGTGCCAAAAACTTGTTGCGTTTTTCTATCGCGAGTGTACCATATCATAAGAAGTAATATAATGAGCCTTTGAGTTTAAATTATCGTTCTCAGGAGGACTATACTTTATAATTTAATTAGATTTTTCTAACTCCTATTGATTAAAGTAAACAAAGAATTATGCATTGAAATTAATTAAAATGCATACGAAGATTGGTAGAGAATTCAAATAATATATGAAAATTATGGATGAACAATTTCACATATTGATCACCTTTAAGTCTAAATTCAAGATGCAAGAGCCTAATGTTTTATTCGATTGAATTCTTCTATGGTATTCAATTTACCCATCTCGAGTTCTCATTGAACCTATTTAACTAATTCAATCATATATCTCTATGTGAATCTACTTTAGTTAANTTAGTTAAACGAAATATTAGTTCTGAGAATTCATGTGATGATCGCAATATTTAGTATAGATATTTCTACACGTTATACTAATATACTGGATTTTACTATATGGTTTAAATCTCAAACTCACCTCTCGATTTGTAAAAGATTCACAAAGTCATCAAATTAGTGATTAAGTAAT
The DNA here is from genome assembly GCA_903798345.1 of Fraxinus anomala. NCBI lineage: Eukaryota > Viridiplantae > Streptophyta > Magnoliopsida > Lamiales > Oleaceae > Fraxinus > Fraxinus anomala. The sequence continues at coordinate 1,301 of CAIGRN010117601.1, forward strand.
TTAATGTATTAAACTCATAGTAAAATCAACACATATATGATAAAATAACATGAATCGTGAATAAAAGACATAAAGGGGTTTCAAGTAGATTACATCGTTCGCCCTAATATAAGGTTTAACTACTCATAATGATGGAATTAAAAAACAAGAAGTTGTTATTGAATACATTACTGAGTTTTATATAAAGATGTGGAAAAAGTAATCAATCTTGCACAAAAATGTTCTTCTCTTTCAATCAATGCTTCAAACTAGAATTTCTTGATTTTTTTCTCCCTTGAATTGCTCTCTTCAATCTCTAGTTGTATTCTTTTTTTCTTAATGTGTGGAACCCTCTAAAAGTGCATATTTTCTTCTATTTAAACTCCCCTACACATTTTCCCCAAATTTGGAGTTTTTCTGAGCTTTTTGCAGCCCAAAACAGCTTAACCCTAAAATTTGCGGCACAATGCCTAGGCACTACATCTCTATATTTTTTTTTTCTCTTTTCCTGGCTCTTGGGTGCTCCGAGTACTTCATTTTACTGCTTCTTTTTCTTGACTTTGACTTGTTTGTACACTTCAACACCCCTTTTACACCACCTCATCATACCTTTAAAACAACACTAACAAACACATAAAAAATGTACTATAATAATAAGATTTGGCCAACAATTAAGTGAACTTTGTATAAAATTCGTGAGTAAAAGCACACTTGTCACCACGAGAGTATTTTACAGACAATTACAGTCGTCGAATTTACTCGGTGTATGGCATGGAATTCTATGCTTTAATTCAAACTCTCAAGCATTGGTGTCCTTACTTGATCCACATAGAGTTTATTCTTTACATTGATCATGATTCTTTGAAGCACATAACTCCCAAAGCAAACTAAACGCAAGACATGCTCACTGGATGGATTATATGAAGCAATTCAAGTTTGCTATTAAGCACAAATCAGGAATGCATCTCTTCTCGGTTGACTGTACAGGATTTGATAGTTTAAAAATGCAGCAGTACGCTGGCGATGTGGATTTTGGCAGCATTTGGACTAGTTTATCCAACAATGGAGGCCTAATGGGTAGTGACTTTTCCTATGGGATGGGTATTTATTTTATGTTACTCAACTGTGCAATCCGCGTGGCTATTTTCTCAAGTTTGTCATTGCGGAACTCCACAGATGAGGCCTAACAAGCCATTTCGGGTATGACAAAACTTATGCCCTTGTCTCTGACCGTTTCTTTTGGCCGCATATGAGAAACAATATGTATAAGGTGGTGGACTATTGTTGGTTTGTCTGATCAACAAGGGACTAAGCAACCAATAGGGCTTTATGCTTCGCTTCCAATCCAGGACATGCTTTGGCAACATCTTAGCATGGATTTTGTCCTTGGGTTACCTAAAACCCTCCGAAACCATGAATCCATCATGGTGGTTGTGGATTGTTTCTAAAAAATGTCACACTTTGTCCCATGACACAAGACTTATGATGCTTCAAAAATTGCGGTCCTATTCTTGCAAGAGGTAATTAGACTACATGGTGTTCTACTGTCTATTGTGTTTGACAGGGATGTAAAATTTGTTAGTTACTTCTGGAAGACATTATCAACAAAAATGGGGACGAAGTTGAGGTTCTCCAGTTCGTTTTATATTATTTTGGAGGTATGTTTGCAACAATAATCTTACCACTTATGATCAATTTGTTGAGATGATGAGGGACCAAATTGTCATTGAAGAGATGATTAACCATTACATTTGGGCAGTTAATGGATTCCCACCCCCTCAAAGGCAAAGAGGTAGAGGTCCCACCTCTCACAAATAAACCAGTAATGTACCCAAGCATGGCATCAAATTGCCCCCATATTAAGCTAAGCTTATGCCACAGCCACATTGAATGATGGTTGATCCTAGCTTATGAAGAGGTTAGGTCTAGTGTCTATGGGAATCAAGGACCTAGTTACTACGATCAGCCACCCAGCAAGTCAGAGGCAAAAGGCCCAATAAGGACACATGACCTTACTGTACATTCATCAATCACATAGCTTTAATATCATGAGTGCAGAGACATAGCAGCGCTCATGGAGTGGAGTAATCCCCATGTTCCTAGGAGATAGAATTACCCACAAAAGGAAATTTGTCCCTGCCAAAGCATACTTAACAACCTTGACGAGAAGAGATAAGATGAACTCCCTTATCACAAGAGATATGAGGATAGGGAAGGCCCGAACATTAGCAAAGACAAAGAAAAGACTCCCAACAAAAGTGGATAATGCACCCATCCAGAAGATTGATACTATCTCTAGAGGTCCATATGTGGGAGAGGACTCTAGGAATGCTCAAAGGTACTATGTCAAGAGGTTAAAGATTTCCCAATGACTAGCTACATAGTCAACAACCGCACTCATGAAGCAAGAACGGTTAAGGCCATCACTTTCACTCAAGAAGATGCAACAGCACTATGCAATCCTCTTTGCGATACCTTAGTGGTAAGGACGATTGTTGCATGCAATAGGTTGAAGTATATACTTATAGACAATGGGAACTCCGTTAACATCAAATTCAGAGCCATTTATGATAAGATCCTAGTCGATCATGAGCTCCCACTGAGTGAATTTACAATAGATAACATCATCCCAAAAGGAAAAATCATTCTTGCGATAGAAATGGGTGGAGTCCTGCCAAGTAGGCGTCCATTATGTAGAGTTCCTTATGGTGGATAATAGGTTATCTTACCATAGAGTTTTGGGAAGACCAACCTTGAAAGAAGGGCTATCACCTCTGTACACCACCCATGCAAGAAATTTTCCATGCAAAATTGTATTGCAATAGTTAGAGATGACCAAATGAGGGCTAGGGAATGTTGTTTGAACTCCGTAAAGAAGGCAAAGCCCTGTAAGGTTAACATCAAAATGGTTAACATCCTTGAAGAAGGACAAACCTCTGAATAAGGGAAGACGTCGACATGATTGAAGCCCTTGAAGAAGGGAGAGACCTTGAAAAAGGGGCCATGTATGACGAATTAGACCCTTGCAACGTCAAGTCCATGTCATAAATAGCCTTAGTGGAAGAACTAAAGAGCTTCCTTGTAGATTCCCAAGATTCCACCAAGTCATTAGATCTCCCAAATGAAGCCATGAGAAGCTAAAAAAACTTCATGTATAAGAACTTGGATATTTTTCCATGGAAGGATGATGACATGGTGGGTATTGATCCAAAAGCTAGTTACCACCACCTCAAGATTGATCCTAAGTTTGCTTTGCATAGGAAAACGTAGAGAGCGCTTTGAGAAGTGTATTTTATACACTTATTTGAATCGTTCAATGTGATTAATTTTAATTAATTTTGATTAATTATTGCTTAATTAGATGTCAATTTTGTTTGTTAGGAAAAACTCGAGGCAAATTGGGTAAATTGGAAGAAAGAAGCGAAAAAAGGGGCAAAAATGAAGAAATTCAAAATTTGGGATCAATTTGCAAATATTCAATAGTAGATTCGGATCACAAAAAAATAACTGAATATTGTTGGGAGTCAATTGGATGCAATTAGAAGTTATAAATGAGTGAAATACAATCAAATGGTTTTCACAAATCAATTTCCAACTGCACAAAATATGTTCCAAATTTTTAGTCGGAGATTGAAACCTATTTTTCGGATAGGAGATGTTTAAATCGGAGAATTCTATTTATAGAAGAAGTTTATCCCTTTTGGTTATCTTCCCAAAGAACTTTAAATCACCTCAATTAAATATCGAAAGAAAAAGTTATGATCAAAATATTGACGACTGTGCAGATAAGTAATTATGCACGTGCGAATGCAACTTTCCTTATTTGTTTGTAACTCTTATGAAACACAACTTGGATGTATTTTTTGACCTAACTTTACCTTATAAATACAAAACAAGGGTTACAAATTGAAAAACCCTCTCTACATCTTCCTACACAATAATATCATCAAATTCATTAAGAACAAGGAGTCAATTATTATATTTTGAGAGATTAGATCAAATCCTAGCAAGTAATTAAAGCTAATTACATCAAGATTTTGAAAAATTCAACCTTAAAATTTAAAATCAATATCTTTTGAATTATTTTATGATTTGGGTAATATTTTTCTATTATTTATCATGTAATTTATATATTAGTATGCTAGGCTGGATTTATTTTTGTAGTAGATGAAGATGAACCCTTTTATTTATTTATTTTTTTTAATTCAAGACTAATATTTTAGTATTTCTTGTGTTTCTTAATTAATTTTGCGTACTCATTGCCTTATTTAATTGATTGGCCACCAATTTCTTATTGAAGTGTTGAAAGACTCACAATATATTTGAGTCGTGATTATGATATTTAATTTATCTTGAAAAAGAAAATTATATATCATAATTTTATCGTTTGTCAAGAACCCATGAACGGAACTAGATTACAAGTTAAGAATTGAAATGGATAGTAATGGGTGGATTTGAAATACAATACAATCATCCATAGTTTGATAAAAACCAAACTTTTTCAACTTTCTTAAATTAATTTAGAATAATTACAAAATTAAACTCGCTTTTGATTACGTAATTAGAATCTCATAAAAAGTTAGTAAACTTCTATTGAATTTATTTATTGTGGGACGATAACTCTTAACTCATCAATTCTATTACTTTTCAACGATCTCGTAGGCTTGCAGGTTTTCTACGAACAATTTTTTGACGCTGTTGTTCAGAATAAGTATTTAATTTGAGTTTATTAGTTTATATATGATACAAATTTTTCTTTTATTTTGTTTTAGGCTATTATTTATACACCTAATATCTCTTGTTTGATTTTGGTAGTGTACGCAAGATTCTGAAGAAATCGAGCTCCCATTGGATTCCGAAATCGAAAGAACCTTCAGATAAAGAAGAAGAGAATAGAAAAAAGCAAGAAAATTGGCAGGAAATCAAAATCAAAATCAAATCAAAAAACGACAAGATCTACCAGCTTTGCCAAGAGCAGTTGCCAACGAAGAGTACGGGATTACGTGAATTCCGTCCCAAGGTTTGATAAAACTTGAGAAATTGCATTCCGACTATAACCCTACAGGCATGAGCACTAAGGTACTCTTCTTGGTAAAGTTTAGAAGTTGTTTTACACTTCTAAACATCGATAAAGGTATGTGACGTTTCCATTTTGTTTGGAATCATATTCTGCGACTACTAAACTTATTTTTCTTTTTGCTAGTATATTTGACATCAAGATGAATTTTTGTTGGGTATTTTGATACCAAGTAAATCTCGAAATGACGATGAATAATCGGGATAGATACTATATTCAATTAGTTTCATTGGAAACTTATGATTAAATGCACTTAAGTGCTATTAGGTCGATCGGTAGCCCAAGTTACAAAGAAGGCCAAAGACCATTCAATGGGCTCGACCCATTACTTGACCTATTATTATTACATATACGTAGGTGTGTGTCCTTTGTGTTTTGACGCAACACTAGAACTTCTTTCTTGGCATTATTATTGAGACTTGACTGCGCGTTTTTCTTTCCTTGGTTCTTACTTCGTGGCTTTCTCTGTCTTGTGCCTCTTTGTGACGACCTCCTCTACTCCTTATCATTGGCTCTTCCCCGACACTGGGTTGTACCTCTGTTCATGCTTGTTTTTATCCCCTATTACTGTCCCTTTTCACCCCTGTTCGACTGCCTCTGTGCGTGGTCTTCCTGGCTGGATTTTGAGTATTTCTTTGTGGACCATTTGAGTGGGTAATTTTGGTCCAACTTGTATGGTGTTGCTGTATGATTTTCGGCTTGTGATCTAAGCATCGTTCCTTCCACTTTTGGTGCCAATCCATTGGAGCTTGATAGGGAAGTTTTACTTTTGATTTGGTTTGATTAATTTCTTTTATCTATTGAATAGTTAACTTTTTGTGGTTAATTGATTGATAGGTATTTTATCATCACATTATTAAAACCATCGACTGTAAACCACGTCAATATAATACCATTTGAATCATTTATATCCACAATATTAGATTGAGTAATTTGGTTAAATCTTGAACCAATCACTGATTTACACTAGAAATAATTTTGATATATTTTGCAAGTTCCCTTCTAAACAATCGCGTCAGGATGCTCTCCCACCCCCCACCCCTCCCGTCCTTCCTCCTTTTTTGGTACATTTCTGTGTTATTTGATTCTTCTGCGGGATTTATTTAGGCTGTACTCCAAGATCGAAGAGGCCATGGGCAAAACAAGATTTAATCACTCTCTTAGAATTGAGGAGTTAATTGAAGAGTAAGCTAGACTTGACATAATTAAGTTTCAACACAGTTAAGGAAGAAAGGCATTTTCTGTCCCTAGTTGCCAACGGTACTAAATATGTTCTGTATGTACATAATTTATCTGTCTCAGTTTGTTTTGTGCTTCAATCTTATCCTTCAGAATCGGTACTTCGAACTTTGAATGAGCACGAAGAAAATTAACTGTACTTCTTTCTCTTTTGAGTTACAGAATTAAAGATTAGCCAAATTTATATCATACTATGCATATAGCAATTCAAAAGCATCATTTATTGCAAAATACTTTATCTATGAATTATTACATAAATTAATCTTGGAAGTTGCCTAATTTCTTGCTCTATGATCACTGTCTTCAGACTTTTCTTTTATTTGAGACCCATTCTCGAGAACTTTATATGCAAATACACACAAATCCGTTCCGCCACCCTCTCTACAAACTGAAAATATGCATCCCTCCACTGTTTTTTGAGAATCAAAGATCCACAAATTGCCCAAAATCCAGTGAAAAATCCCAATCCCACAAAAGAGAATAACCAAACCTTTTCGAGATCGTTTTTATCATCAATGTCCCCGTTGTTTTGACCAGGACGTGGAGGAATCTCGCCATCACACTCGACCGATAAGGGAAATCCACAGAGTGCATTGTTTCCCATATATATTGATTGATCTATTAGAGTCTGGAACTGGTTTCCTGAAGGAATCTTACCTGACAATTTATTGTATGACAAATTCAGATGATTCAGAAAAGTTAGGGAAACCAAGGTTGTTGGAATAGGCCCTGACAGTTGGTTTTTTGATAGATCTAATGTTTCTAACGACTCTAACTTCCCAAAAGCTGAAGGAATCCGTCCGCTCAAATGATTCATCGACAAGTTTAATGTTCCCAGTCTGAAGAGGCTCGCAAGTTCTGACGGGATTTCTCCAGATAAATCGTTGCTTGAGAGGTCTATACTGTTAACAAGGTACAGCTGCGAGGACGAGTACTGAAGTATACTTCCTTTTGCAATAAGCCGCAAATTCCCCTCATAACGAGCAGCATCATCCGATGTAAACTCTGTCTGAAAGCCACTCAGATTTCCAACACACTGTGGTATAAACCCGAACAGGTTATTTTTGGAGATGTCCAATATGTGAAGCAGCGAGAGTCTACAGATTTCTGAAGGAATATTTCCCGTAAATGAATTGTTCCGTAAGCGTAGAATTAACAACGACGGCATTTTTTCTCCAATCCAAACTGGAATTTTTCCAGAGAATTGATTGTCACCTATATCAAGGCTATTTAGTTGGGTACAATTTCTTAAAGTGGAAGGCAATTCTCCTGAAAGATTGTTACTAGAGAGGATTAAAAATTGGAGAAAAAGCATGGACCCTATGGAGTCTGGTATTGTACCAGAAAGACTGTTATTTGACATATCAAGTATGTAAAGGTTAGGAATATTTCCCCAAAATTGAGGAATATTTCCTGACAGATGATTGTTTGAGATGACTAGGGTTGTTAATTCTGTCAGATTTCCTATAGACAAGGGGATTGTTCCATTTAATTTGTTTTTTGAGATGTCTAAATCTGTCAGAGAAGGCAATGCTGTCCCAATGTTTGAAGGAATTGGTCCTGAAAATAGGTTGTCCCTCAGATACAAGGTAGTCAGATTAGTAGACCAAAGTGGGAGAGGTCCTTCAAAGAAGTTTGAACTCAAATCAACGTTCGATCCAGAGGAGAAACGGAGTGAGTTTGGTATCTTACCACTTAACTGATTGTACGCGACATCCAGTTCTTTAAGTTCCAAACCCATATTCAAGAACCAATCCGGTATAACATCTGTAATCCTCGCGTAGTTGAGTACAATGGTCTTAAGCTCGGTTTGATTCCTAAGCCACGTTGGGAAGCTGGGGCCAAGTTGGCATGCCTGAATTTTGATATAAACAAGTTTAAACGAAGGCATCCAGTCAGAACTGATGTTGAATACCACGGAAACATTTGGCTGCAACTGACCAATTGATAGTTCACGCAAGCTGGAGAGATTCTTAAGATGGGCTTCTGTTATGACACCTTCCCACAAGTTTTCAGACAAGTCGACTGCATCCAAGGAAACAAGTTCTCCAAAACTCACTGGGATTTTTCCGCTCATTTGGTTGTTTGAGAGGTATAGTTCCCTCAACGACGACAAGTTCCCTATTGTTTCTGGAATTGAACCTCTGAAAGAGTTGTCCCAGAGACAAAGATATCGCAGATTCTTGAGGCTGCCAAGTGAATTGGGAAGGTTTCCAGTCAGTTTATTGAATCCCAAATCCAGTGTCTCCAGCCTGTTGTTCGAACATTCAGACAAGCCATCGATGAGCTCCATTACGTCACCATCAACTCTGTTGTTAGCGAGTACAAGTTTCTGCAAATTACAGAGATTTCCTAGCTTTCTTGGTAACTTTCCTTCAATACCATAATTTTCAGACATGTCGAATTCCTCGAGTGAAGTCAAATTTGCTAATGCATCTGGTAGAACACCATAAAGATTGTTCGATTTGAGATCAAGGCGTTTCAGGCTAGTTAAATTGAATAACCACTCCGGAATTGTGGAGTCAAAATCATTGTTCGAAAGGTCAAGTACTGAAAGAGAAGTAAAATTAACAGACAGAAGAGAAGTTGGAAGATTCACTAGCTGACACTGGAATAAATGCAATTCTGAAATAACCGGAAGGGAATTGAGAGTTTGAAGCCAATGAGACGCTGCTCGACTAAGGTCTATACCCCCCAAATTTAGGTATTTCAAAGAAGACAGACCTGATATCCACTTAAGGCCATTTTCTACTGTCTCGTTATAGTAATAATTGAGATCAAGATACTCCAACTCAGAAAGTTTCCCCAGGTTAGGAGGAATTCGACCTCCAAACGATGCACTAGAAAGATTCAGGTATCTCAACTTGGATAGTGACCCAAGGAAGTCTGGAATTCGAGCCCCACCAAAATTATTCATACTGAGGTCCAAATGATTCAAGTATTTCAAATCAAGCAAAGAAGGACTAACCTCACCTCCCAACTCATAGACGAGTCCATCGCCATTAAAACTATTTGGATATGGATTCCGGAGTTTGATCTCAATTACGTTTCCAGTTCTGTTATCGCAGCTCACACCATTCCATCTACAGCAATCTTCTCTGCGCCAAGAAGCGAGTCTCCCTGAGGGATCTGAAAGGGCTTCTTTGAACGTGATGAGCGCTTTCTTCTCATTCTCCCAGCAAATTGAGTGAAGATTTTGTTTGCAGTATGCAAGTTTAAAAATTTCGAAATCCAAAAACTGGAAAAGGAACACAAGAATGATAAATTGAAACGAGCCTCTAGCCATGCTCAAGAAAATATAATGCTAAAAGCAGCTAGCTATATATGTAGTGACAACTTGTATCAATCCCAGTTTTCTTGCAAATTTTTATTTTGTAAGCTGTCAGTAACATTTGATTTTATAGTATCAATTCATGGAATTGTGGTGTGAATGCAGGGGATTAAATTTGGAAGAAGAATTCAGTGACCCAAGACTTGTTTCACCTAATTATTTATAACCCAAGTTTCATAAGCTGTTCTTGGAGTTATTTTTCTGTCATTTTAGTTCATTAATAGTATTCTAATAGTACCTCCTCAAAATTCCAAGGAGAGAATTTTCATAGTTTATTACATAAATATTAAATGAAAATGACATTTTTAAAAGTTTGAATTTGGACTGTAATTCGTTGAACCCAAGTCAATTTGTTTTTAGTGTTTGAATATACTTCTTTGAAGGTGACAAGCGCTTTCTTCTCATTCTTCCTGCAAAATGCATAAACTCAAATAGGAACGATTAGTTGGAACGAGTCGAGACCCATGCTTGTTCAATGAGCAAGATTTTTTTCATCTAATTAATTATTGCTCAATTTTCATAAGCTGTTTTGAGGTTTTTTTCTTTTGATTTCATTTTATGAAATCGATTTTAACATGGGTTGCTATCGGTTCACTTTCCATTGTCGTATTTTAATACCTTGGACCTCTTCAAAATTCCAGGTAAGAGAAAATTGTCATAATAGTTTATTACATGAATATTTTAAAGAAAATGACATTTTAAATGGTTTTTAGCGAATGGACACAAGTCCATCAACGCATATTGTGAATCAAATTCAGCCCCGGTTTGACTGAGATTAAAAAAGATTTCTAGTAAATTTTGATTAAAAAAATGTTGGAAAATTGTGGGATCCATAAAATATATTATTGAAATTAATTATTCACTTTGAATTAAATTAAAATTTGGATTGCAATCGGGTACTAAACAGGGGCTTAATTAATTTTTCAATTTTGCTACTTGTACATAAAAATGGTACCTAAACGATTACAGAAAATAATGTGGAGGGAAAAGATTTGATAAACAAGTTAATGTGTTTTAAATTGGCAAATGGTACAACGTCACGTGATATTATGTAATACCTTATATAAATTTTGATGTACATGTAGCAAGATCCTTAATTTTTTAATCCACGAATTTTTTTATCAAAGCCTCGTGATACGAATTTTTTGTAGTCGAGGCATTTATCTACTCTGCAGTCATATTGAGTTATCAAATGTTAAAAGTTGAGGTTGAAGATGTAACGTGTAGACTTGTCATAATTGAATCACCATAAAACTAGAAATTTGAACCTTTATTTTCTATTTGATTAGTCATGATATTCCCACCGGCATAATAAGGAATATAGAAAATCTTTTGGAAATGAAACATGATATTTTGTCGACTTTTATTAGTCCACTTCCCTTGCGAACAAGTTAGTTGGCTGAATTCAATAAATTTGAACTTTACGATGGCTTCAAATTTCCAATTCATACCATTGCAGAAGTCTTGCGACACAGTTTCAATGTCTACATTGACGAAAATCTCGTCCAAGCATGCATATATAATATTGGACATGATTCAAAATATAAACAAACATTTGACTTTTCTCTGATTGAAGAAAAATAATCGTTTTGGCTTTCTTAAGTACAAGTTTGTGTTGACTTTTATTTTACAGCTGACCAAATTCTAAATGTTTATTTTAATTAAAATTTGACTAAAAAATAAAGTCTTGGAAAGATATTTCGCAACAGGAAAAGGAAAGTTAAAGATTGGGAAACTTGTCGAATGTCCAGACAGTTCAGACCTCGGAAAAATATGGTTTAATATTATTTCTTTGATGAATTACATGAAATTACTGTACTTTTCATGATTTAGATTATATGAAATATTTGAAATTCACCTGTGCATCAAGGTAATCATGTATATTTTAATATATTTGGATTCTATTTGAAAATATAATGTTTCCTTACCTAGTTATGATTTGTGTTAGAAAAATTTAACAATATAGTATGTTCTTGATTTTGAAAACTATATATTGATTCTTCCGGAAGATCATAGAAAATATCGTTTGCTTGGTTCACTTTGATGCTTAGTGAAGATTACATTTCAATATTTTATATATTGTGATCTTTGTTTTATCAAAAAGTAAATCAAAATTATGTTTCACAATAAAACGATATTTCAAGATACAATCTTTACCTTATAAATATTTCATATAATTTCCTAAAAAGCCACATTCTTGATTGGAAGATTCTTTTTGTTCTTTAGGGTTTCAAGGCCGCACGGTTTATATATAACTCAACATTCATTGTAAGCACCCAACATTTGTAGTAGTAAGAGTATTTCTATTTTTCATTGTTCACGAAAATATATTTTGAATTAAAATCACTGCAAGTGTACGGTTAGTTTATAAATAATAAAGTGGATTTTAAATCAAAGTATCGTCCCATAGATATTGATTAGTTCAATTTTAATTATCACGACCTTAACCAAAACAAGAATAATGTGATGTGTTTGTTTATGACAAAATTATACTACAATAATCTACTTATGCAATTATGAGTAAATTAACTAACTTTAATGCAAATTATTGTAAAGACCAATTAATGTGTTTAATAAATAACAAACGTACTAAGGTCCCGAATTCCCATGCAATAATCAGTTTTAACCCTAATTTTATACGTTGACAACACGATTGAATTGACGAATCAATGTTCCTTTTTTATTTAACGGTCTCTCTCGAGTAATGTTAAACCTACTTTTATATATGACCCAACTATATTTCTATGATGAATGCGAAAACATAAAAGTGTATGAATTTTTATGAATACCTAAAGATTCACATAAGACATAGTGGTATATTTTTATCCTCTATTGGACCCTATGACAATTTATATATGTCGAACTTATTTTCCTTCTTTCGAATACATAAAATAAGTCATCAAATTCACATAATTATTGTGCATAATAATTGTGGAAAAAATAAAATCATATAAATTATTCAATATTCGAAAACGTGTTTTCAATGTCAAGTATGTAAACTAAATATTAAAAATTCATATTACATGATTCATCATTCTCATATCACAAAGTAATCTAGCATATCATGTTGTGAAGAAGAAAGCAAAAGAAATATTGAAGAATCAACATCACCCAAATAAACTTTGAATTGAATCTTCGAGTCTTGGAATCGATCTGTGTTTCTTGCATTCTCCTATGCTCCCAAAATCTCTTAAAATGTGTTGTAATGCATGATAACTATTTCTGGACGGCTCTAGATCTTTAAAAGACATTCCAAGATCCATAAGAGTTGATATCAAATTAGAAAATCGGAATTTTTTTCCCGATTAGCTTAGGCGGGCGTCCAGTAGAAAATGGGGCTGCCTTCTAAGCATAGCAATTAGCCCCTGTTACTGAGGTTTAGGGTCGGGATAACTGGGCAGCTGCCCAATTATGAAATCATCACGAATTTTCCTTTTAGCCCTTTTCTTCATTCTTTCTTTCATCTTGGTCCTTCACATCAAATTACTTCAACTTTTAGTGTTTCAACTTTTACTCAAATGCATATTAATCCCCAAATTTCCATCTATTCGCCAATTGATCCTTCTTTCTTTTTCAATTGCTTAAAAATGTGACCAAAATTGAAATAATATAAAATTAACTTAAGTTAAGTAAAATTCAATACTAAAACGATACAAAAGTTTAGTAATATAGTTCAAATAAGTGCACAAAAATGCACTTATCAAATATCATCAAACTAAAACCTTTGTTCGACCTTGAACAAAACAAAACACAACACAACAAAAATTAGGAAATAAACCATATTACTAACTTGAACAAATCTCCAATAACAAAATCAATGTTAAACGGCTTACCACATGGCTTAAGTTCAAATTTAAACAACACTAAAAAACATCAAAAATAATTTTTTACTTATTCGATGCTCAACTTTGTGTGTGTGAGTTGCCAATATTGAACTCAGACACATACTAGAGCACAACCATTAAATGTTGTTGATTTAATCATAATCTCAATTCTTGTGTGGTTAGTTTTTTCCTCACACTTCTTGTGCAAAATCACTCCTCATGCTCCTCTCCAATTCTGAGGCATTTTTCCCACATGTGATTTCCTAATAATCTTTAAATTGTATTTTTCCACACAAAGTGATCATAATTCGATACTTGTAAACTTAAAAGAGAGATGGTAAGAATTTCTCAAAGCAAATCTTCAGTTTTTAGAGTTCAAATCTTGCAGTCTTTATTGGGCACATCTCACTTTTGATAATCTAAATTCATTTTTCTTTCTCTCGCTATGAATATATTTTGATTGCTTTTTTTTCTTTTTTTAATCTTATATATAAGACTTCTCTCCAATAAACTTTCTAAATGACCCCTATAACGAACGTTAGGCGGATAACTCCCAAGTCAAATGATCATAGGGTACCAGATTTTAGATACCGTAGCAGGCTTAATAACTCGAGTATAAAGACTACGAAGAGAAGTGTAAGATGTATTCTTTTGATATGAAATTTGAATTTTAACATTGGTCAGTGCCCGTTCTATACTCCTTAACTAAAACTCATTCAACCAAAGATCTAATCCAAGAACTCCAAACCCTCAAACTTCCATGAACACAAGCACTAACATTCCTACCCCCAAATGGATTTTTGGCAGTTTGGTTTCTATATAAAGGATTTGGGAATTTTATTCAAACTTAGGTTAACACATCAACAATTAAATCCATATAATCAAGTCATGCTCCAACATAAGTGATAAGCCAATAATGGATATGTGCTCAAGTAAACAAGTCTAACACGGCTAAGCACTCAAGTAAAAGCATGAGATACGATATTGTCCAATTCTAACTAAAGCTATACTCAATTCAAACAAATATCATCATGGGTGGCAAGTCGTTCAACGTTATACTAGACGCTATTTTTGGTTTTTTCAGATTAAATTAGTTATACAAACCCGAAACTAGTTGAAAAGTAAGCAACAAATATTCTAATTCTCCAAATAATTACCTCCACCCCCAAGCAAAAAGATTATATTGTCCCCAATGTAAAAACAAACATAAACAAAATAAAGGAGTAAAGAATCATAAACTCCCGAGGGTAGATGCGGATTAGTCGAACGACCAGATTGGTCCGATTGGTAGACATCATGACAACCACTACTTTCCTTACCACTAGATTTTAATTTTCTATTCCAAGAATTTAAAATAAATATTAGTGATAGCATCTAAGTTTTAAATATTTGCAAAGAATTCACACCAAGAAGAATTATAATCTTCTAACATTAAGAAAATTGAAATCTAGGTGCAACCTTAAAAATGCATATCATATCAATGTAAGCTTAATGTAGTGCTAAGATGTTAACGATGAGCCTAAATAAAATGAACTCAATAAGTAAACATGCCTAAGTTATTAATGCAAGTCTTAAAATACTACCTAAAATGTGTTCAAAACAAACCATTTAAATGCATGAGTTCCTAAATATGGCCGTAAAATACTAATGAAATCCCTTAAAATCTACTTGTAATGCAATACTTAATCAAAATAGAGGTAAGTGATAGGAAAATGGATTGCCTCCCATTAAGCGCTTAATTTAAAGTCTAGAGCTCGACTTTTTCACTAGTTTTTCATGGCACTTTGAATATAGTTTTGGAGGTCCTACTTAACTTGCTTAATTTGACTTTGTTCTATATTGCAACTTTTTTTCAAATTTTAATATTGTCCTTCTCCAAGTAGTATGACTTTCTCTCATCATCCGTTTCGAACTCAACACTGTATACCTCAATCTCCTCATAAGGTTTAATCACAAACTCTATTTTTGAGCAAGTGGTGAAGTTGGGATTTCCTTTTCTTTGAATACGACAAGTTCTTTTTCGCCCGTTATGATTAATTTCTCGATCTTTTCATGCTCCTCTTCTTTAGTTGAAATTTTCTCGGGTTCAACGTTCATGTTCAAAACTTTTGACAAAGAAACAATGATATCTTCATGAAGAGTATTCTCCTCTTGTTGTATTTGTAAGAATTTTGGTTGACATGATTCCCTTAATTGATATTCATTAATAACCGATGGACGAGATAATCCCATAGGAAAATCACACATATCAAATTGTGGTGAGAGAAATAATGCAACGGGTAATTCACCCATGACAGTTTTATCAAGTTCACATTCTACTTTTATATCTCGTAATCGTTGTCCTATAATGAAATCTCCCACAAGCATATCTCCTCATCAATTTCTTGAGCTGCCATTGTTATTGCTCTATGATAAAGTCGCATACGAGCATTTTGTTGAAATCAACCACAGTCATCTTTTATCTTGTTATTCTTGTTCTTTTATATATCCTGAAAAAGAGAAAAAAAATTAAAATGGAACTAAAATAATAATACAAGAATACAGATAGAAGTCCGAATTAGTGCCAAGATAAATAAAATCAAACTAAAACTCAATCTCCAACGATGGCGTCAAAAACTTGTTCGCGAAAATATATTTCGAATTAAAATCCCTACAAGTGTACGATTCGTTAACAAGTAGTAAGCGGGTTTTGAGTCCAAATATCGTCACACGGAGACTGATTAGTTCAATATTAATTATCGTGGCCTTAGCCGAAACAAGGATAATATGATGTATTTGTTTGTGGCGAAATTATATTACAATAATCTACTTATGTTATTATGAGTAAATTAATTAACTTAAATGTAAATTATTCTAAAGGCAGATTAATATGTTTAACAAATAACAGACATACTAGGATTCCGCTCATGCAATAATCAATTTTAACCCTAATTTTACATGTTGACAACATGATCGAATTTAACGAATCAATGTTCTTTTTTTATTTAACAGTCTCTTTCGAGTAATGTTAAACCTACTTTTATATATGACTCAACTATATTTCTATAATATTTCTATGATGGATGCAAATATATAAAATTGCATAAATTTTTATGAATACTTAAAGACTCACATAAGGCATAGCGGTATATTTCTATCCACTATCGGACCCTATGACAATGTAAATATGTCGAACATATTTTCCTTCTTTCGAATGCATAAAATAGACCACCCAAACTCACACAATTATCGTGCACTACAATTGTGGATGCAAGAAAGTGTATATAAATCATTCAACATCCATCAACACCAAATTCACACAACTACCGTACAAAATAATTATGGAGAAAATAAAATCATATAAATCATTCAATATTCGAAAACGTATTTTTAATGTCAAACATATAAAAATAAAGATAAAAAATTCATATTACACGGTTCATCATTCTCCTAACACAAATAAATCTAGCCTGAGATGTTATGAGAAGGAAAATAATAAAAAAATCGAAGAATTGACATCACCCAAATAAGCTTGAATTGAATCTTCGTGTTTCTTACCTACTTCTATGCTCCCAAAATCTCTTAAAATGTGTTGTAATACGTGATAACTACTTGGATGGCCCTAGGTCTTTAAAAGACTTCCCAAGATTTGTTTCCATAAGAGTTGGAATCAAATTGGGAACCAAAATTTTTTTCCCGATTTAGTCTGGGCGGACGCCCAGTAGAAAATGGGACGGCCGCTTCGGTATAGCAAATAGCCCTTGTTATTGAGGTTTAAGGTTGGGATAACTGGGCGGCTGCCCAGTTACAAAATCTTCACGAATTTTCCTTTCAACAATTTTCTTCATTCTTTCTTCCATCTTGGTCATCCACATCAACTTCAACTTTTAGTGCTTCAACTTTTACTCAAATACATATTAATCTGCAAACTTCCATCCATTGGCCAATTGATCCTTTTTTCTTTTCCAATTGCTTAGAAACGGGTCCAAAACTGAAATAAAATAAAATTTACCCAAGTTAAGTAAAATTCAATACTAAAATGACACAAAACTTATTAATATAGCCCTAATAAGTGCACAAAAATGCACTTATAATTCCTCATATAATTACAATGATTTCGAGTGATCTCATCTTTGGTGAGATATTTTGTTGAAGCTTTCAGTGGACGCTTCAAGGCCGAGTTTCTACTTGTCATGAGCAACCTGTAGTTACAAAAACTCATTTGTAATCTTTATTTTTGTAATTTTCCCTGTTTCTTTGGTGTTCAAGTTTAGATTGGACAAAGCTATTAGATGGGTATTGTGGATCTTACATAATCTACAAAAAAAGTACAAAATGGTGATAAATATTAGTAGTGTCTTGTTCAAGGATGAAGGCGGGTGTATGCTACTAAGTTCAGGGCTAAGAAGCAAAATTATATCAATAGTGGTTTTAAATCAAGCTGAGTGGTCATGGTTCGTTCCAGACAAGCGGTTGAGATACAAAATAGGAAGTTTTTGATTCTCATAATTTAGTTTGAGTTGGTATATATTTGTAGTAAGGGATAAATTTTTTGTAAAATCTTGACTTCGTAATTTTTGTTTCTTAGTGGATTTCTTTGGCTTCTACAAGATGGTGTATGTTTTCCTAGTGGTTTTACCAGCTTAAATCTTGTGTTTTGTGTCTTATATTACTTAGAGCTCGACAGTATGATTTTATAGAAGTCAAAAAGAGCTTTTAAGATCAAAAAATTGTTTTTGAATCCGTTTGACTAATTTTATGAAAATGTTTCTTCTAATTAGAAGAGTTTTTAGAGGAAATTAGTTCAATGTAACCTCAAAAAGCATTTTTGAAATAGGAATCTCTTTTAGAAATTAGTTTCCAAATAAAAATTAAAATCATTTTCTCTAGAAACTCTTTTACAAAAAATAAAAGTCATGCCAAACTGGTTCTTATATTATAGCGTGTTCCACGAACTACATTTTATCAAATCTAACTTAACACTTATTGGAAAACTCTAAAACTGATTATTACATTAAAAGCAGTAGTTTTGCATGCAAAATTGTAGAAGAACTTATGGTACATTAAGTCTGGTAATTCTTAAACAACTTATTCAACCCCACTATAGGTTTAGTTAATTAAAATCTAAAACTTATAAGTGGTATTAGAGGAGTCGCACAACTCTAAGTGTTCATCCACAGGTCTAGTTATGGATGGTATTACTGCTAAACTCTCTGTACTAGATGGTAATAATTATGGTTATTGGAAATGGAAAGGACAATACAGGAAGAGGCGTATTTTTAGGTTCAGATGAAGGGCTTAGAGCTTCGGATAAAACGACCATTTAAAAACTCCTTCTAATCATAGCCATTAGATGTCAAGAGGTGTCTGACTTGCATTCGAAAAGTGCACGATTGAGATCAAGCGCGTTAACACGCACATTAAATGCTTATAAAGCATTAACCTAGAAACACATAAACAAACATCCTCTAACGCATGACAAATCAAAATCTGTCCCTTCAATATAGCCTACGTTAGTTTCGACTATCAAAGAAAAGTAAGAGTAAGTTCGCTAGGTCATAAAAATATAACGAGTCCTAAATTTATTATGAATAATTAAACTGGACTTCAAGGACTATTTGTTGATCCTTGGAAAGTGACCTGCGAACCTATCCCATCGCGTGCGAAACATAGAGCAACACACAAGGGAAACGCAAGAATGGAAGGTTTGCATAAAGCTAGCGAACCCTTTTCCTATCCAGACTGAGTACATGCTATTAATAAAAAATACACCTGGGTGGATGAAGAAAATGTGATACTCTTAACAGAATCGGTTATAAGCTAACCAATAAAACGTTGGCATCTGTCATTTTTCCAAATTACCTCAAAACTTGAAGGGAAATTTATAAATACCCGCCCCCTTAAAGAAAAAAGCATGCAATTCAAATATTTTCCCTCTTAAATAGCCATTTGTTTAAGCATCGAAATCACAGATCTTAGAAGATGAAAATCATAGTTAGATGAGATGATCTGTTGATTCGATTATTACCATCAACACCAACAAAGTTTATAATACTCGATCTATAATATAACTCCAAAAAGCACAAAGGAAACTCATGATCGAATGGCTTAGACTCAAAATTGTACTTTTCAAGTTTCGCGGTCAAAATGCTAGCCCAAATCCTAAAGCGAAACCTTTATTAATTAAAGGAAGACACAAGGAATTGAATCATCTCTCTCAAGAACAACACACATAGTGTTTTAAATTTCACAAAGAAACCCTTAGCAATTCATGAGAGGATTGGTCATTGGCAATATTTAGAAAGCCCATTTTATGAAATTTCTAAAAGATCAACAGGGGTAGGATGACTTTCAACTAGAGGTTTGGAAGAACATTAAGAGAGAACGGAAGAAAAATATGGGTGAAACACACCAAAAGGCAAATATCATATATAACCTAATAAGGCAACTAGGGTACTATTTAATTGTAACTTCAATTTGGATTTCGTTTGAATCAAACTTACCAGCTGATGGTAAGAGGCTGGATTTTTGTTGTGGACATCCCGCCATAAGGGAGTCTCAAAAATAATCCGTTCTGTAAGGCGTTCCTAGCCTTTTCATCTGAAATCGTTTTTCAAGCAATCAACTCTGCGTTGATACATGTAAAGTAGCTTTTAAGGGGTTCTCCTTCCTCCTGCCACATGTCATTAAGCTCCATAGCCAAGATTTGTCCCATCCGGCTCCCTGTAAATGTCCCTAGGAAGGCTTGTTTTAGCTACTGGCAACTCTAGCTTGAACCCAAAGGCAACTTGCTATACCAACACTTAGCTAATCCATCTAAAGTGAGATGCATTTAAGGACAAGACTTGCATTCTTCAATCACATTTGTGTCATGTACTTACACTAATGATACATCGGATCTCCTTTGTCACTGTATTTGTCCATGATTGGACGAGTGAACTTTTTCGAGATTGGCTCCTCCTTAGTCTCCCTAGAGTAGGTGGTGTTCATCATCGTCATCTAATTTGTACAACCTATTAGGCCGGTCTTCATATTCCTCATCGTAAGGAATGTTATATAAGTTGTTGAAGAGACTTTCAACTCGTCAGCCATCACGGCGACAATTCATCCAATCCTGAGAGTTGACCTCTTTTGGAAACATTTCCTTAGCAGGCCTATTCTTGTGATGCCTCTTAAGCGATCTTTCCGATATACTGTCATAGGTTTTTGATGCCTATATGATGGTGTTGTCATGGAAAGTACTATTAACAGGATTAGTTTCATTCTTTTCCAATTTCTTTTACATGTCCTTTTTGTAGTATTCTCTATCTTCGCCAGCAGAGAAGCGTTCTCTGCCTTCAGTGGTTTAAAGGTTTTCACCATCTCTTGAATAGTTTTTGCAGTGGACATTTTCTTCTACAAGCAACGGCGTTGTGCAGGAGAAATGTTGGACTTCTACTAATGTTCTCTCTCTGCCTTTTAGGATTGATGTCACTATCTAGTGGACAGTTGCTATATTCTCCGACTTCAACCTCTGATGTTTCATCTCCTTCAGTTAGTTTTCAAAGAATTTGGACTTTTTCAAAACGTAATCAGATTCGTGGTTTACTTTGTTCAAGTTACCCACGGACGATGCCAATTTGTTGACAATGAAAATCAGATCAACAAATCATACTCATCTAGCTACAATTTTCACTTCCTAAACTCACTAATTTGGATGCTCAAATAGGAGCAAGAAGTAATATAGCTATTTGAGATGGAGATATTTGAATTACATGTCTTCTTCTTCCAATGAGTGGGTATTTATGAATTTTCCTCCAAACTTTTGGATAATTTGGTCTTTTTGAGAGAATGACAGATGACGACTCTTTATTAGCTATCTTCTAACTGATTCGGTTAAGAATCATGCTTTATTCACTTGTCCACATGCCCTTAACTGATAGCCTTAGCTAGCATGGATATGAAAAATGGTTCGTAATCTTTAGGCGAGCATTCTATTTCTTTGTTCCCTCGCGTGTCGCTTTGTATTTCGCCTAATAGCAAAATGGATTTACAAACCGCACTTCGAATGTTAAAACTCATTACAAATAAAAAATAAATAAAAGATACGATTGCCATTTTATTATACCTAGCACATAAAAGTCCAAGATCATATGAGCTACTAGCAATATAGCAATCAAAGCATAGAAGCTGAAATACTATTAATTAGAATGGGTAGTGGCAGAATTCAAAGGCAACGTTGATGAAGATAGAAGACAATGGCAATGAAGGAGTACTACTTACGGTACCCCATCTCTGGTGGCAGTTGTAATTTTGACTTTCATTCCATAGTCACAGTGGCTTGATGTACCACAACAAAGAGCATGTACCAGGTTTGTTTAGTTTGACCATATATTGCTATTTCCTTTCAAATAGTCCAATGCACTCAAAATATCACAACTTGTTAATTTCCTAAATTGTCACTGAACTTTTCGTAAAGTTTTCATGGGGTCACTGAACTTCAAAATTGCTCATTTTAGTCACTGAACTTTGAAAATTGGTACCATATCCATCACTGGATAAAAGGTGCTTGCAAAATTGGAAGGATTTGATGACGTGACTAACAGTATGGTTAATGTGGCACATCATTGTAAAAAGAATACGAGATATCATCTTGAGGTGCTTTGAAATATAAGGAAACATGAAGCTGAAAACAACAATTTGCGTCGGGAGATTCAAAATTCAAAATTATGTTTTCATGAAATTGAATGAGAGGGTGCGGACGACCTGCATATAAAATCTAGTTTTAGTGATTTCAACGTACTTTTTTACAATGACGCGTCGCGGCAACCATACATTTATACACGTTATCAAATCCTTCTAATTTTGCAAACGTCATTTACATAGTAATGGTACTAATTTTCAAAGTTAGTGACTAACGGGAGCAGTTGTGAAGTTCATTGACCTCGTGGAAATTTTACGAAAATTTCAGTAACCATTTAGGGAATTAACCCGCACTTTCACTTCCAAGTTAACAACGTTGTGCAATCCTAAGTGTATTTAAACGCTGAAATTTAAAAAAAAAAAAATACTAAATGCGGAAATGTTATTAATTTCTAAACACGGAAACTTCTAATAACCGTGTTTCTAAAAAGGATCTTGATACATGTATATCAAAATTTATATAATGGATTACATAATGCAACATTGCACTCTACCATTTGTCAATTTAAAATACAATCAACTTTTTCATACAATATTTTCTTTCCACATCATATTATGTAATCCATTATGTACATTTTTCATGTCCAAATAGCAAAATCCTTCTAAGAAATGGGCTCTTGACCAAAGTTCAAGAACGAGCCCTTGAGCTCTCATAATTTTGGGCTTTTCTCGAGTATTCATAATTTGAATCAACAAATAGTTACTCTACTATTTTTAGCCGTTGCTTGAGCCCCATTTTATCAATAATTCAGTTTTTCAAAACTCATTTTCATTTACACATTCTTCAATAAAAAAATTTTTACAAGTAAATCAAAAAAAAAAAAGAAAAATCTTATTTTTTAACCACACATTCTTCAAAAAACACTTTATTCTAAATTAGCCATCAGAATCTCTTCAGCCGCCACTCTCCCTTCTTAGCAACCGACCGGACAGGACTATTCAAGCTGTTTATTTACTATTATAGCATCTTCAAACATATTTCAGGATCTCAAAATATAGACTAAAATCAATATAAAAAGAAAAGAAAAAGGAACCTAGTTGAATGTCTGAATCAAAGTTTGTAGATTCCTACCACAACATGTTCCTTTCTTCTGATTAATCTTAATTAATTCAAAGAATACACACCAGATACACGTATTGGTGTTCAGAATGAATATATATATATATATATCTTTTGATAATTAGTGGAATAGTTTCTTTTCTTGAATTCAGAGAACGCTCTATTTTTTTTTCGTAATTTTTCTAGAAGTTGTACGAGGGCTTAATGATTAATATTCATTGATGGTAACAACTTTTGTTCATAACTGTAGTAATATTTTTTGATTGTTTCCTAAGCAAATTATGGTGGTTCAACAAGAGGGGGTGTTGGAGACTTGGCTTTGAAACTAAGGTAGGTTTCCCATCATTTTAACACGTAGTACACGAACATGGTAGAGTGACATTGAGATGAAATATAAATAAACAAATGTTTTAAACTTTGAAAAACGAATTGAATATAGTATGAAGGGTGTTTTGAGATAATTTGTTTATTTAAGTTTTTGCCCTCACGCGCACAAGGGCCTGTCCAAGTACAATAACTCAGAGGTGGCAAAACAGAACAAATCACAAATTTTGTCACGTTCTTCAGTTTTCTTATTTTGTTCAACCCGTAATTCAACGTATCAAACATGCCCGAGATATGTAATTTCTCAAAAGTCTTTCATCACAACTTTGGGAATGTCTTGTTCACGTTTGAGAAGTCATCAAACACCCATAATCAAGAAATTTACTGCTGATTTCTGAAAAATGTTATAATCTGATTATAAACAATATCCTTGGCTGTTTCTCCCATTATGAAATCCGCATGTGCATAATCATTTATAAACTGAACATGGAGCTTATCTTCATCATGTAATTTAAGGCTGTCAAGCAAAGTCTCCACATCTTTTGCATCAGAGAGTGCATCTTCCCCTCCATAACTCAGATAGATGGGCAGATCACTGGGTATTTTCGACAAATCGTAAATTGGAGGTTTTGATTCCCCATAATGCTCTTCATTGAAGTCAGCATTTCCATAGTCATATCTCGATAGGATTCCATCCCGAACAGCTGCAAAAAATATTTTTTTACGTGTCATTGAGTTCATTATCTAGCCGACATCAAATTTATATTTAACCCCTCTGTGAGTACCATTCTTTAAAACGCATTTCCAGCCACACATTCTTTCATTAAAATAATTTTGCTCATAAACCCGAAACTTTCCCATAGTCAGCTAACCTAAATAATGAATCTCTCTAACCCCGGATCCTGAAGTTCTTGGGTTGAATAAAGGAGGTACCAGAAATTTACCAAATAAACAAAGTTAAAATAGTGAACTTACTTTGAGCCAAATGAACTAAATTCTTAGTTGCAGTAGATTGAGGTTCATTCTTCAAGAAAAGCTCAACAGTGGAGTTATTGAGACAGCAGTTCTTTCCTGCATTTAGAACATTATGAACAGAACATCAGTAAGTGCACATTACATTTGAACTTCATTTTTTCATCTAAAATTTGTCTAGCACTGTAAATCCACCTAATCAAACAAATAATTACCTGTAAGAGCAGCTAGCAAGTCATAACAGTCCACCTCCGGGTCAGTACACAAAGCCTTGAGAAAGTTGGATACGGGCTCCCTTAATTTGAAAGAACAAGAGAGAAAACCACATGTTAAGTTATTACAAATAGTTGTAACAAAGCTGCACATGGTTTAATATCCGAGGTTCTTTACCCTTTCGGATTGAATTCCGCAAGTCCAAACATTGTAGTGATCTGTAGATGACATTAATTGGAAGAAACAAGTGTTTAAGCATTCATAAATTACAATTCTACATAAGAAATACAAAAAAGGAACACACTTGGCTGAGCTTAAAAGTTTACCAATGTAAATAAGTTATAAATACATCGTGTTTTATTTATCAAAATTAGAAATAAGTTAACTTGTTTCCACATTAATTTAAGGGTTACCTTATAAGTAAATTCCTTGTTAATGAGATAGAAATTTTTCTACATTGTTAGCATCCCATGAAACTCAATATATATATTGTTAACATGTCTAAACCAAGAATGAAAGAATGAATTATGCAAATATCTTTACTTCACCAACGAAAGCTCTTGCTACAAGAACACCAAGTGTTGTAGTCATGTGGCTCAAGTAAGCGATTGGACTCAACAATGTGGCTGATCTGACCTTGTCTATTAGTTTCCCTTCGGAGAAGGATGCTAGGGCCATTAAAGTTCCCTGTAAATATATTTTCATTAATGTTTCAGTAAATACACTTTTCTTTAGCTTTCTTGTAAAGTTTGTCAACTTTCAAGATCCTGATCTTACCATGGAATGGCCTACGTAGTGGATTTTCTGCCCGGTTTGTTTGAACACGAACTCAATAATAGCTGGCAAGTCGTGAAACACTAGATCATCCCATGTCCAATCCCAGAATTCCTGCCCGGTTTGAGTTTAGTAAGATAAAATTCTACGGCTAGTATACCAATACAGCAAGCCGTTGGTATTCTAATTATACATTCTTGAAGTTCATAAACCAATATTAAAATGCTGATAGTTCTGAGTATATTCTGTAATAGATCAATTGATATAATCATTCAAGGCTAAGGATGCATGTGATTGTTGAGAATCGAGAGTTGAAGTGTAAAATCAGGCCGGGCGAGCCGGGGTTGAGACGGCCATGCCCCTTTATTTTAGGCAAGCCAGACCTAAATGCTTTCACCAATTTCACAAGTGTTTCTTTTACAAGAGGGCCAATGTATCCAGGTCAGGCACAGCCCAGCTCTAGGACAGCTATCCGTTCTGGGCTTTTGCTATTCCAGGAGACCCGGCTATGCCTAGACCAAGCGTCTACCTCGTCGATCTGACATGTTTAGATGCCTCTACAGTCTCACTAGTTATTTCATAATTAGATTCTCTATTAAATAAATAACGATGATTGGGAACAAAAATACCGGGGTGCTAGGATCAAGAGTAACATGTCGCGTACTGAATCTGGTACCCCTGATGTTGGAAATCCACACATCAAAGCCATTATCAGCCAATATCATTGCCAAAGATTGTTCTGGAGGATTTACAAGCCAAGTCATTCCATCCTGCACCCAGGCCAGAATTAAACATCCACAGTTCCAGTTTCTTCTTCAAAAAAAATGATCAAAGAAGTATATATATATTAAAAAAAAAAAAAAAGAACTGTATGAATTCACAAGAATATAAACAATAACATAAAAATAGTACAAGAAATAGCCAACTGGCCTACCAAATCACAGTCTGTTAGATTCTATGGCATTGTACAACACGTGAAGCATCAAGACAAATCGACGGTACAGGATGTGTCAACAAGCAATAATTGCAAAGGCAAAACTCATAAATAAGTCATGATTGACTTTCATTTTACAAAATTCATTTTTTCTTAAATCATTTTTAGCTGTACATTTCATGAATTTCACAATTTTTATCAACTTTTAACTATATGTGTTATTTAACTTTTATTGAAATCTATTAAAAATAAAATCTTTATCAAAACCAAGATGGGCTAAATAAACTTTGAATAGGAAAACTTGGAACAATAACACATTCGTGTATGTTTGGTAGCCATATTCGGCAAATTTTAAGAAAAAAACTGACCGTTAAAAAATATTTGTGGGTTCCACCTGTCAGAGGGGAAGTCAAAAAAGACGGCTGAATTTGATTTGTAACGGCCAAAAACTTCATTTTTGGTAAAATTGCTACCAAACAGGCTCTCGATCTGTAATCCTGACTCATCTTTGGACAGGCTTACGAGACCAAGCAGTCAAAAAGAAATGTGGTAGACCGAACTCGAACCAGCCCTTGAGATGATATTCATCCTCTTCTCTGCATTGACAAGTTCACCATCCCAAAAACATATCACCTTGGGAAATGGATCCTGTGGAGATCCTTTCTCTCACAAACCGTGTCGTAGTTCAGAATCAGATTGGATGTATTTGTTAAAAAATGATAAGAGCATCTTTCTTAGAGGTTAACACTTAACATTATTATAACATCAGTACTGAACTGTCCGGTACTAACGTACTACTAGCATTCCAGTTTAGAAATAAAGCTGTACTGACAAACCAATCACCTTTTAAATTGCTTATAAGCTTAGCCAAACAGGTTGATATACTCGCAAAACTTATACTTACCACAAGAACCCCATGTTGCAACAACACCGGTGGCCTATTTGGCCCACTGGAGCCACCTCCACCACGGCCTTGGGGAATTCTTTGCACGCTTAATATGTATCCATCATCAGTTATTACCTGAGACAGACATGCTTTTGCACATTAGCCCACTTAACTAGAAGGTGTAAATGTAATAATCTCAGTTTCTTACATCAAACTCGTGGCACTCGTAACCATGTATAGCAACTGCGGCTGCACAATTACCTGCGGCATCAGACTTATCATCCAGGCCGCGACCCAAGCCAAATGCTTGAAAAGGCAGAACTAGGAGGAAAGTGCACAAGGAAAAGAAAGGAAAACTGGACAGGCTATAACTATGTGGAGCCATTTCTTGCCTTGTTTTACGTGGTCCTCTCATCCCAGTGAGGTGGTCTGGGATTTATAGAACATTGACACGTCAATGCGGTCACATTTTCCATCAGCACTCACGGATATAAAGCAAAATGAAATATACCACTATGAGTGTTTTTTTTTTTCACAAAAAAAAAAGAGGTCGGTTACCCCTTGGCTGGTGAACAAGTTACATGGCCTAAAGGAATTGTTGAAAAAAAAATATTTATTTAAATTATGCCTCTTTTAGCATGTCTTTTACTATGAAAGTTGAATTTGTTTTTCTCTAAAATCTAACACGTAATTTTCTTACAGAAAATAACCCAAGAAAAATTATATTCAGGCCTCACACAATACAATAACAAATTTTAACTTTTTCTCTTCTTTTCACGCCTTCAAATACCATTCAGTCCAGTAATATGCTAGAAGGGAATTCTGCTAGATTGGGATTCATCTTCTTGAAATTATGATAGAGGGCAACCACAACATTTTCTACCAACTTCGAGATACTGTTTATTGGCTAAATAAAAACAGAAAGAAAATCATTTGCAACTCTAATAATTAAGCCTGTGGAGTGATATTACACGTTGTTTACATAAAAACAAAGACAATTGGGAAACAATCAAGTATTAACATTTACAAATATATACCCAGTAACATTGTTACGGTTGAGGAACTGGGTTCTCCGCAGATTCAGTCTTTCACCATATTTGTTGTGCAAAAACTTCGAACCCGATTCATCACTCGCCCATCACTATGTGCAGGGCTCGTCCTCTTCCTCCTTTCGCTAAAGCTATGGCTTGAAATCAACCTCGGAAGGCAAGACTTTGCTGATCTGTCCTCAGGTCTGAACAATACATTCGAAGTTCTTTCACTAGTATACACAAAGTTAGCTCCCGAAACATTAGGCCTCTCGTCTGCAGATTTTGGTGGGAGGACAATACTCAAAACTTCAGCTTTCACTTCTGCAGCATCCACATTCAGGTTACCAGCCACATTTTGCTCGTCCAAATCACGATCAACTTGTAAGCTCTCCTTGAAGAGGTCAGAGAGTTTCTTTTTCCGAACTGCAGGAGATGAGACAGGTACAGAAACAGGGTTTCCTACAGAAGAACTGTGATGGACAGGAGTGCTACCTCGAGATGGAATGAAATCTGCGTTCAAGACAGCAAAATGACAATATTAGAGGGCAATAATAACAAAAATGAAAACTAATATTGCCCGGCAACAAGAAGAATTTAGAAAATCTGATGTTGAAACAAGAATTTAGAAAATCTGATGTTGAAGTGCCGTAGAGGTTGAAAATACGTGCAACAATCTCCACTTAAACATTAGTTTTCTACCTTAAAATCTTCTAATAATGTGCCCATTAGGAAAGAAGATCCACAACAATTCAATTATGAAACTTGAAAAAACTAATTGCCCCAACTTTATGGTTTGTTTCAAGTCAATCACTATGTCTGTCTTCGTCACTAACGGAGTTGCGGGCATTATATTTTCCCCACCAACAGGCTACATTTCTATCAGTCTACTTATCAGACTCCCTCGACAAGAACAGTAACTAATTGTGTATATCTGTTTGTAATAAATGAAAATTCTGGAGACAACTCTGGTTTGGTCCCCTTTCTTTTGCCAGAAAGGGAGCTGCATTATCTCAATTGGGATCGAGCGTGTCGGATATCTAATATTACAACTCGTGTCTTACCACCATTAACACTAGAGAAATCATCTTCACAATCTGAATCTAACCAAGGCTGTGAATCAAAGAAGGTTTCCTCTTTGCTACCTGCAAGATAAAAATTAACATCTCCCATCAGTATCACATAATTTACAGAACAAAGCTTCACAATAGCAGAGTATATTTGGCTAAGCTTAAAAAGTTTACTCACAAGTAAATTTTACTGATAAGTAAATAAGTTCGTTCTAAAATATTTAGAAGTTTTATTAGTGAAAGTTAGAAGTAAATTACTTAAACTCTGTTCTTTTCCATTTCACTTTCTTATTTCTCTGTGTCTGTAACGTTTGCAGAGGTAGTCTTCTCTAACAAATCCACTCACTATATGATTATAGTCGATGAGCATCAGATGGAAGTGGCTACACCCTTACAAATTTCTAAACGAGACACGAGTATACAAGTTGGGTTCAACTTGTCTCGTTTAACCCTTGGTGAAAAATGCTTAAAACATAAATAACATGACATGATTAAGAAAAAGATCCAGTAGTCATTCGATAACTAACTCCAGTATAACACTTTTCCAGTTTATTCAAAAATATCATCACTAATTCTGCACCATCCTTAATCCAACATAAGAAGTAGAACGATATTTATATCAATGCTGTTATTTCAAAATAAAAAAAAATAGGGAAATAAAGTTAAGAGCCCCAAAATAAAGAAACAGAACACCTAAACCTGCATTAGAGTTAACTAAACGAACTATGACTGTCATCAAGAAATTTTGAAAATTTTAGGCGAGCTAAGCAGTGTATATATCATTGTTTCTCTGCATATATGATTTCATTGTGCTGCATCTATCGTGCAGAAAGTAGGAAAACCATTCTCGGAAGGGATAACAAATCTGAATATTTCCCCTACTATTTGTCGAGCTAGATATGAGGTTTATCCAATCGTACTAGAATTTATGCAACTACTTATCATATTTTAAGATGAAGTTATCAACACGAAAACTATATCCTGTTGGTAGTGTGAACACGACGAACACTGTTCAATCTATTACCTTCAACCATCATAACATCAATTTTTCATAAACACACCAAGCTAATTGCATTAAGAATTTTGTCCTACTAATTGACATGTAAATATAATGAAGAAAAACTACAATTTGTAATTAAAAAATCCTTCAAAGTTCACAAATTACATAGATCTAGCTACAAGAAGACAAGGAAGCGCCGCCCTAAAATGAAATAGAAAAATAAAAACTGGGGGGAATGCGAAAAGTAATTTCTGACTCCGGAAAATAACACAAGCAGAGTATCTGTTCAAATATACAAACAAAGAGCTTAAAGTTACTTATTTTGCCCAACTATTTTGCAGGGGTAGTCTTCTCTAACAAAAAGTAACTTTTAACCGCGCTCAAAATAAAATAGGCTTTTATTTAAAGAAACAGATTGAAAAATGTTGTGCATAACAAGAAGCAAAAGGATTGAAACTATAAATAATCCACATTACCACTTGCACTGCTAATTCAAAAATTACATATTGGGCTAGATTTGAGAACCATAAAAATGAAAAATCCAGTAAAATTACAAGAAAGGTGATGATGTTATACCAAAATCACGAAAATTATATATTGGGTTAGATTTGAGAGCCACGTCAGCAACCGTAGGATCCCGGCCGGTGATCACAAGCTTGTCATTTTTCGAGCCGTATGACAGACGGAGTTTCATGGCGGATTCCTGGTCTTTGTACACCGAAATACAGGAACCCATTTCCCCCAAAATGCACACAGAAGCACCCCTTGAAATCGGATCTT
Organism: Fraxinus anomala; assembly: GCA_903798345.1. Lineage (NCBI taxonomy): Eukaryota > Viridiplantae > Streptophyta > Magnoliopsida > Lamiales > Oleaceae > Fraxinus > Fraxinus anomala. The sequence goes on from CAIGRN010117601.1 coordinate 32,453, forward strand.
TTATCTTCAAAATGAAAAATAGTTAACAGAGAGAGAGAGTGAAGTAGAAGTGAGGGAAGGGGACCCTTTAGGGTAAATGAATCCTGTAGGATGGGTAAGCTTACTGGAAATGGAAGTTCATTAATTGCATTTGAGAAATTTTGAGGCTTCAAAGCAAAGATAACGTGGGTGTTTTGTAGGTCCACCAGCAAAAATGGTGGAACTTTGGGGGTTGTGTTGTAAGCTTATTACAATTAAGCCCCATTTGCCATACTTTGAAATTTTAAATTATTTGCTACAACATAATTTTTCACCACACATTCACACAATAAAATATTTTATACACAAATCCAAAAAAGTTTTCTTACTTTTTAATCATACATTCTCCATCAATCTAATATTCTATAATACATTACAAGAAATTAATAGCTCTCAAATAGGGCCTAAGTTTGTTTGACCCCATTAAATTTGAATTATTACACATGTTTGATCTACATTCTTTCCAAAATTCATTCTTTCAATACTCATTTTTAAACATATATTTTTCAATAAAATAATATTACACGTCAATCCAGAACTTTTTAATCATATATTTTTCATCACATCACATCATAAAATACATTTTCTTCTCAATAATGTGCATCAAACACCCTCATTTGTCTCTCTTCTCTTATCAACCACTAATTCTTGGGGATGGCAAAAAAATTCGACAATTTCGATACCTGCAGGGCCAGCCCCGAATGTGACGAAAAATTTTACCTCGGAGAAGGTACGGGTAATGGGAGCCCGTCCCGCCCAACCCAACCCAATTCTCTTAATAAAATATTATTACACATAAATTCAAAACATTTCTTTACTTTTTAACCACACATTCTTCAAAATACACTATTTCAAAATCAATTTTCTCAAATAATGGAGCTCAAACAAGGGCTAAGCTTTTGATTTGAAAATTGTAATGAACCACATGAGGGCTAAGCCTCGGCTTTGAATTTGGCTAGGCAACAAAACGTATCAAAAGAATGAGAAGAAGACTCAGCTTAGTAGGGCTTGGTTTGTGTTTGGATGCTCTTATAAAAAGTAATTTCTCCGCTTGTGAAAAAAATGTCCAAGGGTGATTATTTATTTAGAGGTTGTGTAACTGAAAAATTGGTTAAAAAAATGTGAATTTCATGAAACGTTTAATTAAAATTTAAGTTTGATTAGTTAAAAAATTTATCAAACAAACGCTATGTTCTCATCGTGCACATATAAATCATGAACTGATTAGTAAAAACGGTAACTAAAAAGAAGGTGGTAGCACATTTCAATTTGACAATCAAATGTAATCCCAACGTGTTTAATATATAGATGCGCGAACAAATAATAAATGTGTAATTAGGGATGGCAAAAAAGTTCAACGGCTCGAGCGGCTCGACTCAGAAAAAATCCGAGCCAGGCCGGCTCGGCTCATGGCTCGATTCCACTTAGCCGAGGCTCGAGCCGAGCCCCATTTTGGGGCATCGACTTGAGCTCGGCAGGCCCGTGTGGCTCGACGGTCCGTACGAGCCAGCCTGTTAAAAAAAATTAAAGTAAGCTACATGCAACTTGTTTAAGTATTGCCCGAGCCCAAGGTGCATCAAGAGTTTTCTTCTTGTAACTATTGCCATGGCAGTTATTGTTGCTGCTTTGCTTTTATATTGAAGGAGGAGATTTGCTTTATGCCCCGGCTCAATGACCGGGGCATAAAAAGGGCACCAACTGGCCCCCCCTATTGGAGGGGGTTGCTCCGGGGCGTAAGGTTTTATCCTTGAAGGAGTCACTTGATTAAAAAAGGGTGTTTACAATTGTATTTTTTTACTGTGTCGGCTCTTTATTGAATCAATTTAATTATGACCTTCTTTATAACATTTTTCTTCATTTTCCTATTTACTTTTTACATATCAATCTTTCACAAATCCTTAGGATTGAACATAAGTTACCGTCCAATCAAGGTTGTATTTCCAAACAACTTGACTCGTTTAATGGTTCCTTATTGGTTAAATAGAATCCATGATCCAGTATGTAATTTCGAAAGCATGGGTCCATCAATTTTTTATTTTTTATTTTTGTTTGCATGCCCTTTTTGATTTTATTGATTTTTCTGAAAAAAATTGTTTGAACAATTCTATTTTATTTTTCAGTGTTAAATCTAATATGATGTATATGTCGAAATTTTATTTTATTTTATTTTATTTTTCGAGCAAAATTGAAAAAATTATTCATATTTTCGATGACAACGATAACGTCATTAGATTGGTCAAAGAATGGATCTAAGAAATAAAAGTACTCGTTAGTGCATATTATTACCAGGTTACCTCGTGAAGGACACTACATTGTTCTAACACGTGATAGAAATTTGTAGTCCTCATGTGAGTAGTTAATTATTTATATGTATCTGTTCTTCTCTCTCTCTCTCTCTCTCTCTCTCTCTCTAATAATTTTCTTTTAAGTCTTTAAGAAAAAAAAAATTAGATTTGACACGGAAAAAAATAACCCCCGAGTCTACTCAGCTCGGACCCGGCTCGGCCCGCTAAGGCTCAAGCCGAAAGCTCAGGCCGAGCCTCATTTTTTGGCCGAACTTTTGTTCGGCTCAGGCACAAAAAATGTCGGACCTGTTTTACTCGAGCCGAGCCCAAGCTTCGAGTTTCAGCTCGTGGCTCGACTCGACTCGACTCGACTCGACTCGTTGACATAACTATACACACGTAGATACTTGTAGAATAGTCTTGTTTATTTTGATTTCATATGTCCTTCTTCCTTTCCTTTTCTCTCTAAGTGGGATGTCATAGAGCTTAGTGTTGATAGAAGAAGTGGCACAGTACCGATGGATGGGTGGTCATCTCACCTACAAAATACATGTGAATCACCTTTAGAACTTGATTCAAATGAGCACTTGGAGAAACTTATTCTAAGTATATGTATGAAAAGTTATTGTTGCTTACATGAATTGTCATGAAGCGGCATTGCTGCTTTGGATGCAGCCTTTGTTCGGCACATTTACAGTGTCGAGCTATGGATTAATGAAAATGGCCTATCGCATCTTGTGTCTTGTCATTTGTATGATGATATTGCTCTATCAAGTGCCTTAATTCAATAAGCCTATATTTTACCTTAGAAAATCATATGATTATCTCATCCAAGTCATTGAGGGACCTTAGTTCCACTTTGGCTCTAGACATGAAAGAATAGGAGCAAATCCAGAAACTTAGTTAGGGGGATTGAAACAGTGACGAACCGACATGTTATCTATACAGACACGTTTAAGATGCCACGTGGCACATTCCCTTTTTTAAGTGCCAGACACATGAAGATACCTCAACAAATTCAAGCTACAACAACAATTAAAAATAACAAAAAGCTAATAAGGCAACAAAATTCAACAATAAGCCAACAAAGCAACAACAATTCAATGATAAATCAACATCAATAACGATCCAACTATTTCATCTTAGTATAAATCATTATCAATAAACCGAAGGAAAATACTGGTGACAAACATAGTACTTAATAAATATTGTTAAATGTATCAATGTGTAATCCAACGACTTAAAATCGAGTGTGAAGCAATCAACATTCCAACGGTGACCAACCAAACAATCTGATTAAACGATGATGTAATAAGAAAATACATACCTGTAAAGTAAAATATAATCACTTCAAACAATATTTTTTTCCTTGGACCTTCTTCTTCTTCTACATACAATTATTCAAAAGAATTAAAAAGAAACAAAAAAACAAAAGGTGCTGTAACAATAAATTTTGGAGTTTCTTCTTTTTAAGAATTAAAAATAGTAATTTTTTATTAAGAAAACAACATAAATAAAAACAATAGAATTCTAAGTTAATATGTATTCTAGTTTAATATATAATCGAACAATGATCTTGAAAGTAATATGACAACCAGAGAAGTATCATGCAATTGAGGTAACACCAAAAAAAATCAACGTGAAAGTCATGCAAAGAATAGCGGTATCAATTTTGGCATGATGTCGATGACACATAATGTTTCACTTTAGTGGCATTCCTATGAGTAATTCCTCAACTTTGTTAGTGTTAGTATATCGACTATAGCTATGATCAAGATAGGAGAACACTATTCAGAACTCTTATGCATTGTGTAAATGAAGTGTGACAAATATGGTTTGATCGTATTAGTAAATTTCTCTCAAAGTCTTTCCACTACATTCATTGCAAATGGAAAATTTTCTTTATTTTTTTTTTCACACTATCCAAGAGAAGGATAATCTAGTCCAAAGAGATATTGATACCGTCCAAATGACGTTCCAATTAATTTTCCTTATTTAGCTTAAATTTCGTCTTAAATAGTAATATGGCAAGTAAGGGTCATTTCCCGCAAAGGATTGGTTCAATTTAATCAATTG